>CAEGAG010012601.1:0-10737 GCA_903067065.1 Brachyrhaphis terrabensis | reverse complement strand
AAACTGACCATAAACTCCAATTCAAATCACACACAGTATAACAAAATTATGGAACCTGTGAAATATGTTTTATTTTTCCCCAAATTCCACTTTTTCTGCTTTTATTTTTTTTTCCCATTTTAACCCAAAGCATATTTAATTAAGTGTGAATAATAAAAAAAAATAAAAACAACAACAACAACAAAATAAAACCACATGTCAACATTTACTGTTATTCTGTTTTAAAATAAAAGGTCAAGTTGGTTTTACAAGGTGCTAAAAAGTTTTTTCCCCTCATCAGTGGCCAAAACTCTACAGAAACTCCTACATATCCTTCCCTTCTCATTCTGAGTTTTATGATTGATTTAATTTTGTCTATGAAATGTCACAGACCTGTCAGGGTTTTCCTCAGTGATAAAACTTCTGAAATACAGAACAGGGTAAAATACTTCCACTGATAACAGTGTTTACTGTATCTTCTTGGTCTACAAATGGCACAACAGACTCAACAAATAGAAACTAGCATCAGAGTAACAAAACAATAAATCTCACTTTAACATAAAGTGAAAGTGTCTTCTGAATATTTGGTCAAAACATATTTGTTTTTCATTCAGTGCACTTACTCAAGTAAAAGTAGTAATATATTACAATGATATTAATTAAGTAAAATTTAAAAATACATTGCAGTACATTGCAGATTTTTTACTCCCAAAAGTAATTTTTAAACCTGATTTCTTCCTAAAAATGAATTGCTTAGAGTGAAAACTTTTTAAACAAAATTGAATAATGAACTGAACTTAATGCAATGTTTGATAACTACTGGTATGTATGATTGAATTGAATTTACTTTTTGTTTATAAAGTGCTTTTAGTTGACATGTTATGAATTGCTGCAGTGCATACATATAAAGTGAAAACTGAGTTGTGAAGTAAACAGACAGACTTCCTGGTACCAGACGCAGCATCATTTTCCATACGCACATATCCGGGTTTGAGAGCATGACTAGAAATAGTTTGTTTTAAAATTACTCCCTAGCTTTCAAAAATAGCACAGATGCAGATTGTGATTGATATATGTAGCATGCTTTCATGACTTCTGGACTTTTGGCAGGTAACAGTCTGATTCTGCGGTGCTGACCTGCTTTTAAAAAGTGCTGTGTCACTTTGATGAATCTTTTCAGCAGGAGTTAAAAAAAAACAACCTATGACAGCTTTTAGATCTTCTCTGCAGACCAAAGTTAGATTTTTTTTCCACCTCCATAAAAATCTGAAATATTTAGGCTCTGGTTTTCAGAGAAAAAGCCTCACAACTATTAATAAAACACTCACTATAGTCATTGTTCAAGTAATGAGGTTTTACATTTCATAGACTGTCATATTCTTTGGTAACTTTCTTCCAGAAAAACTCCTTTACTTTGCTCTCAGGCTGAAAGAAGCAGAGTCAATAACTCACTCTGAGCTTTTATGGCCTTCTCATTCCAATAATCCAAGAGAACAGTCATCTCTGAGAGAGTGGCTCTTTGTATGAAGAGCCTCGCTCTTTTAATAATAGCACTGCTGCAAGTGAAAGCATATTACCATGAATGCATTTTCTTTATCTGTAACTCTGAAATGTCCTTTATTACAAGAGAAATGGCAAAATTAGTGTTGTTAAATGAGAAGAAACTAGCAGCAGCAACTAGGAATAAAACAGAGATATGTACATGATTGATGGGATGCCACCTAAACTGCATCTTTTTAAAAATATTGTATAATTGAAAGATAAAAACAAAGTCATTAGAAAGAGAAATTGAATATTTGATGCAGATACGATCACAGGTTGAATTGATCATCTTCTCACAGTTTGTATGTAACTTCAGGTTATTTGCTGCTCAACAGAGATTAGCTAACGAGCCGACGTGACGCATCCCATCGCTCAAGGCCTCAAGTATCAAGTCGTACTAATTCGACTAGAAGGTAAAAATTCAGTTTGTTTGTTTTAATTTAAATCAGAGTCACAGCTTGAACCATTTTTCCTGGAATAAAAACTCTCCCCACCGTCTGGCTAACAGCTTCAGGTGTCTTTTCCTCCTTTTTTATTCTCTGAGAGAAATAAAGCCATCTGGAAACTAATTCTACACATACGATTACTATAATTGCACCATGAAAATGTAAAAGTATTAAACACTGGGAGATGAAACAAAGAGACTTGCTGGCTTTGAGTGAAGATTAAACCCATTATCACTGTTGAACGTTAATGTTTCAGGTTGGGTGTTGATGTTATCAGCAAGCGTGAGAATAAAAAATGGGTGCATAATTCTCCTACGTATTGATTTAGCCATCTCAATCATAGATTTTTATCTGCAAAATTAAAGTGTGACTTTAAAGTTGAGGTGTACATAAAAGTAAATCTAAATCCTTCAACGTGATGACAATATCTAGTCAGGGTGAAAATGGGGAATGTAAGTGAGAAAATGACAACAAATCCCACAAATCTGAGCTGCTAATGCTACACTATATTCTGCCCTAAGCATAAAACCTACCCTGCAAAAATATAAAATCTTAGCACATCATTAGAACAACGCACAGCGATTCCTCAAACATGCATGAGACAACCAAAACACTCCAGGTATGTTTTTGATGAATGAATAACACTACAACATGACACTGAAGCTCAAAAGCCCAATTTTACATAATACTGCCCCTCTGACATTTTAGTGATGGCAGTATTCTGCAAAGCTTTGATTGTGATAAAGTATTTTTGAGGATTGTGTACACATTTTTCTAATTTTTGAGTAAAGTTGTAGTTTTCTACAGGTTTTCCAGCCTGCCTTTGATGTCCTCAGCATCACTGAGATGTACCTGCGCCACAAAATGAAATTATATTTACTGCTGATGGCAACTCTAGAGAATCAAAATTACCAAAACATCTTTACATAATATGTGCAAGCTCTCACATTTTTAAAGTCATATGATTCATTTCTGCATATTTCATCTGCTGTGGCGTGGCCGTAAAGTCTGAGGTGTTTATTCATCTTCTTTTCAAGAAAACTCCAGTGACTAACACAGCCAGTTTGAACAATGCCTTTTTTTATTTTGGCATCTTTGAAAACTACTCCATGAACGGCAGTTTCTGACTGAAGAGTAAAGAAAAGATAGAAAAACGAGTGGGCTGTCAAGAAAAGAAGGTACACAGTGTTCAGAGTGAAAGCACAGCGCTGAGGGGATTGTTTTTGGCACAGCCAAGGTAAATAACTTTAGGATTTCATTTTGTGTGTTTTTGTACACCTTGTTGGAAATCTAGTATAGATTTTGTATACATAGTTTAACAAGCAGGAAAAACTTTTCTTGCATTAATTAATTTACTTATCACTTACCATGACTGAATAACTGACTGATTAGTGGAACAAATCCTGGATGTGTGAAATTTAAACTCATGTTATTAGCAAGAAATGAAACCTCAACATATTTCAGAGGGGATGTTGGAGTAAACTACATATGTGCAAAAACAATACTCCTCAACACTGTGCAGATGTTTCTTCTGCTCTTTCCCTTTAGGTTTTCAGTTGGTTCGTTCAGCGGAGCAGAAGAACCAAACGTAGCTCATACAAGCGCAAATTTACACACAGCACACTTAGAAGGAATGCAAAGACCTCAGCACCAACATAGGAAAACAAAAACATCTGCAGCTTTGTGTTTGTAGCAAACAACTGAGCACAGCTGGAGACACGAGAGCATGAAAAAAAAAATCAAAACGAGCTTGTTCTCCACAGGCCAATGTTGAATACACTCCTATACATGCTGAGTCAATGAATACCTTTTAACTTTTTGGGAGTACTTTTTGCCCTTTTAGTATAAAAACATGTATCGTTGTACATAAAAAAAGGCTTCTAAAAGAGCCATCTTTCTCTTTAACGCCACATCGCCGCATTTATGTTTACATTATTTACATTCACAGCCCTATAAAAGTCTGTTTACATGTATTCAAAAAGTAAATACAGCAGATTCAGGTTGAGTTTTGTGGGAAAATATATAATGTACAGTGACAGGAAACAGAAGGAAACGTTGGCACACTTGACTAAGAGAGGATACAAAACACCAAATATGTTGAATAATTAAATTGTGTGATTTAAAGGTGTTGGTAACTTGACCTATAGGAGTAAACTTAAAAAAACTGAACTTTATGCTTAAAGTTGCTCCTTCTTCTAAAACTGTCCAAATATACTAGAAATATTCCTACGTCCTTGACTATAACTTATCTTTGAAAAAAAAAAGATTATTTTGCTTGGCAACAGGGAATTTTAAAAAAGATGTAGCATTTTGAGACCAAATGTCTTGCACATTGGTTATTAACTGTAGTGAACACTGCTAAAAACACAATTAGCTGTGCTAGCCCTACAGCACAAATCATAAACTTTAATTCTGAAAAAGTGCTTTCAATACTTTATTTAAAAAGCTAGTGCTGGGCATGCTGTGGTGGCGTAGGGGTTAGCGCGACCCACATTTGGAGGCCTTGAGTCCTCGACGCGGCCGTAGCGGGTTTGACTCCCGGACCCGACTATATTTGCCGCATGTCTCCCCCCCTCTCCTTACTCCCTTCCTGTCAGCCTACTGTCAAAAAAGGGACACTAGAGCCCACAAAAAGCCCCCTGGTGGGGAAACAAACAAAAAAAAAGCTAGTGCTAAAGCACTAACTTAAATCCAAATTATGTCAGGTTTCATCCACAATGTATATTTTAACATCACTAAACGTTGGATTAATAACCAATATAGTGATGTAAATAGCTACACAGAGTGAGGATGTCACATGCAAGTCTCTTGTAATGGAATATCGCATCTTTTGTCATAAATTCTAAATTTTTAAAATATAACTCAATGTTTGGATCTTGAATATATATATATATATAAATCTATTCCTGCTACAAATCTGAAGTATTCTTCTACTTGTGTTGACTGTTTTTTGGTATAGCACCCAACCATCTGGATTAGCTTCATACATATGTTTAGTTTATGGTGATTCATAATTAGGTCTGTCAAAAAATGTTTTATCAAATCAATTCTGAAAAGATTTATGTTATTAAAGATACTAACTTGCATCAAAATCTATACAAAAAAAGCCATTTTCACCTTGTCTCCATGTTTCATCTCTAGTTGGTTCACAACTTTGCACAATACAGCTGCAAACACAACAACTGCACCCCTTCCCTTCCTCACAGAGAGAAACCTGAATCACAGCAGCTGCTGGAAGGTTAAAACACATCATATGGCTAATAAATCAAGAAAAAAGTGGCAAGTTTCTCTAAAAATCAACATAAACATGTTAATGAATTAAACCCCTTTTGTTCATCTTAAAGTGATTTTCATCTGGTTCAGGAACATTTTCCAAACAGTTGGAAAACACAACCCTGTTGAACACACTACATACACACCTTTTTCTTTTACCAACATCTACGTTTCCTTTCTTTTAACTTCAAACATTGACAGAAGCCTAATCTTCAATAAAGCGATTTTCATACACCGTTTATCAAACTGTAGTCTAAAATGACAACTTTTTTTTATCATATAACCCTCCATAGAAGTCATTCATATCTCAATAAAGGTTTTATTTGGACATATGGAGCTTAAAAAACAACAGCAAAGATTATCAAATACTTTTGTTTTTACTGACCAATGCTGTATTACGTGGCACATTTTTGACACATAATTGCCAAGCTTGTGTTTTTGTCTCATTGTATGCTAACCCTTCACCCGTACATGGGAGGTTTGAGTCTTGTAATGTTAATTTAAATGCTGAACATTGCCACAATACTGCCAATGTTAAAGGGGTGTTATGATCACAAGAAAATGGAGGTTTGCAAGTTGAAATGTACAACACAATTTATAAAACACCCTTCCTTTAGTTGGATTTTACATGTGTTCAAACTCTTACCCAAGTATTTAATTAGTTTGGATCTATTTTATAGTTATTAAACAAGGTAGCAAAACTTCTGCAAAGCATATCTTTACATTACCTGTGAAGAATTTAACAAATTCTGAAGACCTTAGGTGGACGTTGAAACACGTTTCTAATGACAAAAATATATTTTAATGTATTCTTAAGGTAAGTGTCCAAGTGTTTAAAAATCAAACCAATACAGTTTAAACTCCACTGTATCACATGATTGCCAAGTCAAGCTTTAACACACACTTAAAAGCAATATTTTAAAAGCAAAAATATAAATTGTGATACATGAAAGAAAAGCCAACATACTGCATCCCTTACAGCAGTCGGACGTGAGCGGCTACAGTCGGAGGCGGCTGAAGGTCTTTGCATTCGCACACAAGGAAAAGGTTTGTGAACTGGATAAAAACCAAACTAAAATCAGATCATGAAGCTCGTTAATGCCAAAGAAAGTTTGTCTGATGTGCTTCTTCTTGCCACGAGTGCATTGACATAAGGCACAGGCACAGTCCCCCTCTTTCAAAAGAGTGGTTCAATTTCTTTTTTTAAACTTACAGTGCAAGAAACCAGTAGGATGATCACCACAAGGGTTTAGGCATCTTATTTTATTTATTTATTTATTGTGTTTTAAAATCAACATAATGTAAGTTTTGCCTCTCTGAGCAGCCTGGTTGGAAATATATTTTTTTTAAAAGGCAAAATGACAAAACAGCTGCTGAGGGTTGAAAACACACTACTTTAAATTTTACTAAAATTAAATATATTTTTCAAGATTTATAACACCTCAGGGTGTGATTTCTCTGCAGCATTGTGAACAATAATCACTTATTTTAATACTTGATTTTTTAATCAATCGGCTGTGATTGATTTGTTTTTAACTGCTTGTGTGATAGAAGACATTTTGGATAAATTAGGAGAAGATGACAAATATTGAATATTTTATGCACAAAAACCTTGTAATGTGATTGAACTTCAGTTAAATGCTCAGACTTTAATTTTGAGTTGAAGGTAACATGACCAAACTTCTGTAGAAACTGTAAATTTGTCTGTGCAAATAAAAGCACATACAAACATAGCAGCTAAAATATTTCTCAACTGTTCTGCAAAACCAAATTTAAATAGCAAAGATACTTGGCCTGTTGTCATGGTGATGACCCCAGTGGTTCTGGCACTGAGAAGGTCTGGGGAAAAAAAGGGAGCGGATCAGTGTCTTTTATAGAAGATCTCAGAGGAATTTCCTCTCCATTTCTGTCAGGAGAAAATACTCACTGGAATTCTACGTTAAGTGTTTCCTATGTTTGTTTGCTATTAATAAATAGCCGTGTCATGTGAGTCATTTAGAGTCAAGCCATTACGATACAAACACCAACCTTATTTATACTTGTCTCTGTCCAGTAGAGAGCAAAAAGTGCCATTCTGTCCTTTTGTATTAAAAAGGTAATGAAACCTGTAACTTTTAGAGTCTTGTAGAAGTTAGGGAAAAATATATGTTCGCACTGAAATTTGGCACCTCTCAGAAACCTTAAAGCGAACTCATCCTTATTGACTTTTTAAACACATCAGTAGAACCTAAGGTTAAAGTGTTTTTGATTGAAAAATGACGCTTATTTGTTTGTCCGTTGGCTCCGGCAGTCTTTGTATTTGCCATGGATTAGTCCTACAGGCAGACAGTGTTTGTACATTGGCCTGCTCTGCGTGTCATTCCCCCCCAACCAAATATCTTATTTATAGTTGTACAAAATCCTAGAGTTGTAGTCCTAGAGGCAGACGTTGTTGTTGATCTGGCAGGTGGATCCGACGCCAGCAAGGGACAGAAAAAGTCTCCCGTTAGGACAAACGCAAACTTCATAGACAGTCTGCCTAGTCCCAGAGGACGAGGAGCTGGAGGAGGCTTTTCCTTCTGGCAGCCTCATCAGACGGATCCTCTGAGCATCCAGAGCAATCTGGGTGAATGGAGAGAAAACTGGTGAGACTATAGACAAGTGTAGATTGTTTGACATCAGAAAATGTGACTGACAAAATCTTGTTAGCATAGTTACAGTTACCATTTGAAATTTACACGCACCTATGCTATTTACCATCCATCCATTGAATACCTCTGTTCATGTAATAAGTCAATAAAAACATGACGTGCCGTCAGCCTCTAACCTGTCATCTTCTTCATCTTAGTTTGCCAGTGACAATACCCAGTTGTTATTTACATGACTTGCGTGATGCAAAAAAAAGTGTTGCAAAATATACCAATTTCGATACGACCAAAAAACACCTCATCCTAGCACCAAAGCATTTTATCAAAAAACAAAAGCTTTTTCCAAATTGCCTTATTTCCATTAAGTGGATCTATTTCTGAAATGTCAAATTGTTCACTTACATGGTCAATGGAAACGCAGCTACTGACAATGTTGTTTACTCTCAGTTTACAACAAACACCAGTGAACACAGGATATTATATACAAGTAATGTCATGATCTGGGCTTGAAGCTCACAATGCTCCACTGCAGAGTTATATCAAGGATACAAACTGATAACCTCTTTACAGACAATCATCTCTGGATTAAGGCAATATTGGTGAAGCTGTATAGTGTCAAAGGAAACCTGTCAGGTAAATATTACAGGAAATCATGAAGCATGAGAACCGATACAGGTGAAATGATTTCTATTCCATTAAACACAATACAAGCCATTTGAAATTAATGTTACCATAATGTTACCAGTAACTGACTCTGCTTGATAGATATTTGCTGGACTAGGAAATCTGTGTGAGTCTCAAAGAGAAATCACATGCTAAATTGTATTTTTGTGTTGAACACTTTGTGATGGCTACACAAGGTTTCAGTAATCATCATAAATTCAGATTTATTCAGAGTAACTTGATTAACAAATCTAAGCTTCTGTAATTACCTGGGGCCTGATGAACAATCAGGTCCAACAAGCCTTCAAGGCATCAGAGATTGCATAATTGTTACAAATCTATCCTCTGAACTCAAGGTGAAACTAATTTAGATCTACTGACCTAAAAACATGAAAGAGCATTTTGTCCCCATAATGATCAAAACAAACATCTCAGCACAGGAAATGTAGAAAGGCTGAGTGGTGGTTCAAGACTGAACATCCTTTATGCTCTTCATCACAAACATTATTGTCAATTTGAATATCATAAAATCTGCTACATTTGAACAAACAAGTGGTTGTGTGTTAAACAACTGTGTTTGATACACAAAATGGGAATGGCAATTTGAGTATTAAACTGGGCCAAAACCAGTTCACAACAAGTTAAATTGACCAAGTTAATATTTTTTGATAAGAAAAAAAAATCAAGTTAATTAAAGGGATGGCAGCTGAAATGATCTTAGTTTGGAGAATCAGAAAGAAATGATCATGGGCAAGTCAAGCAGACAACTAGTTCAAACATTAAGGACAGAGTTTATTTTTAAATCAAGAGGAAATTTTTACTACCTAAGATGAATTAATCCTCCAAACTTTGCTGCATTTTTAGAAAATTGTTTTCTAAGGTGACCTTAACTAACACTCCCTTTAAATTCCCAGACAGTACTTTTATGTGGTCTGTAGCTGCATTTTCTAGACTTATTTGATTTGACAGTCAAATTTTCCTCCAGATAAATATTATTACTGCAAAGACAAATCAATCAAACTGCCTGAAGATGAGAGTAAAACTGGTGACATCATATCAAACAGACTGGAGACTTTAAACACTGCAGAGGTGGATGGTCAAAGTGAGTGATCACTTATCTAAATGTGATTCCTTGGTTTTCTATTTTTAATAATAAGTTAGGGTATCTGAGATAACAGATTCATTTAATACAAATTGGAATGAGTCTGCATTGCAAAAAAATGCGGAAAAAGTGAATCGCTGTGAAAACGTCCTGGATGCACAGACAAAAATATATTTAATTCTCTATTATCACAGAGCCACACTCCACTGAATCCTATTTTTGTATTTTCTGAATCGTGCTGGAGTTTACCTAACTCAGGCTTCGACCAATAAGAAAAAAGATCAATAACTATGATTCACAAAAGTGTTTTTTTTAATTTTGTTTCAACATATATTTGTTAGATAAAAATCCAAAACAGTAAATCCCAGTTCCCAGCAGTTTACTGCTGGTTATTTCTCCAGAGCAACGACAGAAAAAGCCCCCCAAGTTTTCTTTGCTCCCCTCCCTTTACAAACACATTTACTCATAACTCATTTTATCTCTCTCATTGATTGGAACAAAATATCTTTCTCACTCTGTGCACTAAAAACCCACTGCTGCATGAATCCAATCTCTCTTCCCTGTCCTCCTCCTCGGTCTCCTGGGGCTCGTACCCGGCCTGTGTTTTACTGGCCACAGAGAGGAGGAGCTCTCCAGCTATAAAACCAAGAAGTAAAGGAGCTATTACCAGGAGCTCCGGGGAGGAATCATCAACAAATGACCTGGAACCCCTTTTAAAGCTGATTCTCAGCTGACTTCCTCAGGCAGCTGCTGCTGAACAAATCCTCACACCACAAGGGGCAGATGGACCGGGACTCTGAGCTGAATTTGTGGGTAAAGGAGGGCAAGAGTACATGTAGATAAGCTTGGTAACAGCATTAATCTAACCGGATTATTTTATTTTAATATTTTTTTGAGTTTATAATCTATATCTTATTTATTACGCTGGAAAATTTACTTTGAAATACAAAACTTAAGAGAGAAATCTAAGATCGACTTGGTGTGATTACTTAATGCATCAGTGAATCAGATCTAATATATTTGTTCTCCCATCCATCCATCCATCCATCCATCCATCCATCCATCCATCCATCCATCCATCCATCCATCCATCCATCCATCCATC
>CAEGAG010012551.1:0-35162 GCA_903067065.1 Brachyrhaphis terrabensis | reverse complement strand
TATATATATATATATATATATATATATATATATATAAACACACACACACATCTATTTAGAAGGCTCTGATGAAACAAAAATCTACATCAGTTACTTTGCGAACGCGTGACATCAAAAGCCCTCTAGAGCACCACTAAGGCAGCCCAGGTAGCACCAGTGATACCTGAGCTGTAGGCTTAGGGTTTACATTTTGTGCAAAGCTGTCTTGGCACATTCAACATTCTGTTCAAAAAGGTCTGGGCTCATATAGCGGAACCTGCACAGACTGTTTTTATTTTTTGTGAGTGAAAGACAGAGTGGATGAGAGAAATCAATGACCCAATTCAACCCATTACAGCCATGACTGCTGCAGTAATGGTGTGGAAATGGACAGTGGTCATGTGGATCCCCCCCGTTTACACCTCCAGGCTTGGATCACAACTGAGGCTCTTATTCATTTCCTTCGTGCTTTGATTAAAAAAAGTATTCTGAGGGTTTCAGAGGCTCTCACATGATGGGGACAAGGGAAGAGGTTTGTTCGTTCTGTGGGGGAGAAAAAACTTTGTCTCACCAGGGTTGCCAAAGGACAAACACATAACACTAGGCTGGAATTATCCTCAACAAATAACACTTGTAGTCCTGTCTTCTGGCAAATGTTGGCTCTTTGATTCGAGGTAATGTGCTAACAAGCAGTGGGTATATGCAATACTCATAGCCTTAATATGTGTATTTTCGAGGAAGTGAGAGTCTGCATGTGGTTTTGTGTATATATGCCACTTTGTGTGTGCATGTGTATTTTCACACTAATTAATGAAAGGCTTTATATGCTGGCTGAGGTGACGATGGCCTGTCTCCAGTCAGGCATTGCATCCCCCACCCGTGTCAGTCTCAACCCTTGGTGGTCCGGGTCCTCTCTCTCGCACACTAACACATTAATGAGCCCAGTCTAATTAGTGCTTGTGGCTTCATACCAGGGACCCCTGAAACCACATCACCATTGTGAGTTAGCCTAATCAGGGGATCACTAAAAAGACAAGAGTGCCCAGTGCTCAAGCGAGGACATTCACATGTATGCCCGAACAGTTTGGACTCCCTCAAATTAGCACCCCACATCTTTTGGACGAGGAGAAGGAGCAAAGAAAGAAAAGGTTGCATTTTTCAGATTTGTGACCACTGAGGATCGGCTGCTCACTCCTTCCCATTTATCTCCCTCACTTCCTCCCATAGTTCTCCTCCCGAGAGCGATGCAGAAAAATGATTTTCCTCTTCTTCTTCCTTATTCTTCACCGCAGATAATTCAATCTGTTTAATATAAAATAATCTCTCCCGATTTTTCAGCCTATTTTAACCTGATCAGTCAAGCAGCTGCCTCAGGGGGACAAGCTGCATTCCACCTCGTCAAAAAAAAAGAAAAGAATTATGGGAGAGTCAGCCCAGGGAAGCTGTGTGCTTTGAAAAGTGTCTGTTTGCTGTTCTTATGTTTCACATGTAAAACAGAGGGCAACATGATTCAAATTAAAGGACATTAAAGTTCCTACACATTTTTTAGGTCAAAATTCAGAGCTTTTCCAGACTCGTATTTTTAAATACTAAATAGAAAATGCTGGTATGCTGTAGGGATTTTGGCAAAGCTTTAAATGTGGAATCTGCAAAAAACCAAAGAGTGTAAGAAAGTGGATGGCTGGATGGTTATTTATTTTCATTGCTTTTTTAGCTCTCAAAAAGTTACATAATTTTTCATCCTTCTTGTGCTTTTCTCAACCCCCTACGTAGGAGTCCTGAAAATGAGAAACAGAATAAAACAAATAAATATACAAAAAAGACATTAACAGTCCTCATATAGGAAGACAATTGGTGATGTGAGTTGTGGTACTTGAGGTCTGGGGGTTTAACTTGTGTCCCACAGCACTTAACATCCCCCTGGCCATCTCTCCTAGCAGTTAATTAGAATCCAATAAGGTTGCTGCCTGTTGGTCATTGTTCCTCCAGTGTGTTTACCCTTTCTAGAGGCTCCATTCGCTGCTTAATCTGGCGAGAAGCTGAATGTCAATAGGTCAGGCCAAGACTCCAGAGCCCTGAGAGAGAGAGGGAGAGACCCTGAGTCGACACATAGAGAGGAAGGAGAGAGGATCATTCAGCTGAAGGAAAGGGGTCATTTTTCTCCTTCCCCTCAATATTGGTCTTTGCCGTTCTATTCATCCGCGCCCAGCCTCCACCTCTTGCTTCTCTCCTTCTTGTCTTTTCTTCTCACTTCTAATCCATCCTCTTGATTGTTCTAAGCTGCTTTCAGCCAGCCCCCAAGAGGGTGGAGGGGTGGAGGTGGGGGGGACTCTGAGTCTGTTTTAATTAAGATTTAAAAGACGACTCCCTCAAGCAGGGAGATTTAAGAAGAGATGGACAGAGCAGAGTAAACGAGTAAAGATGGGACAGATTGCAGATTGGACACAGCAAATATCAGAAAATCGGTACGGACGGAAAGTTAAAAAGCTATTATTTAACGCACGTAGATGGGAGCGTCGAGTACACAAGCACAGCCAGACACTGAGGCATCGAAAGGGGCTAAGCCAGATGGGATTTTTTTTTTCTTCATTTGTAATCACACAGCACAATCTATATAGATTGATCTCAACTTCCTGTGATTCATACCGTATCCTGCGA
Organism: Brachyrhaphis terrabensis; assembly: GCA_903067065.1. Taxonomy (NCBI): domain Eukaryota; kingdom Metazoa; phylum Chordata; class Actinopteri; order Cyprinodontiformes; family Poeciliidae; genus Brachyrhaphis; species Brachyrhaphis terrabensis. The sequence continues at coordinate 32,525 of CAEGAG010012551.1, read as the reverse complement.
GAGTGATATGGGATCAGTGGTAGCCAGCAGGCAAGCTGAGCGAGTTATCTCCACTCTCTGTCTAATGATCGATCATCTCACCAGATGGGCTTAAGAGCCCTGTAACACTTCACTTGTTTATCAGAGCTGCAAACCTTAGGCCTATCTGTAGATGTGACCCGCAAAGTAAGTGCTATTTTTGCAAACATATAGTACTTAAGAATAAAGGTGTTATGATCAGGGGCCCATCCAGTAAGTTCTAAAAGGGGTTTCCAGATGGGGGCACCTACAATCTTCTAGTGGGAAATCAAAAGAATTAAAGTAGTTTTATAATATTGTTGTCATAATGGGAAGAGGTGGGAAGCCAGGACAAGGTATAATTGATGGATAGAAAAACGTAGTGACATAAGCAAAAAGTAAATTAGTAATAAATTTTCAAGCTAGCCCCCTCTAAATTGTATGGATATTAAAAAAAAATGTATCCAAGCCTATCTAGCAAAGGGTCTCTGGGGTGGGATAGGTTTAAGAGTTTGCAGGTGGGGGAGCCTGGTAACTGTGCATTCATCTTTCAAAACAATATCAGCAATTCAGGTTTTACCAGAACAAAATGACTAAAAGAAAAAGTAAGGTAAATGTAAATCGGCAGCATCAGATGTGCGTCAAAAAATATTCCCCTATTATTTATTAACGTCTCCCACAGGCTGCGTCCAGACAGCAGCCAATGCTTCTAAGCATGGATGCAGCAATCCTTTTTGAACTTGTTCTATTCAGAAGCTGTGCTTCCAGCATATCCTGTCTCGACGCATTTCAGCAGAATGTGCCGAATGTGTGCTAAACGTGAGCATTTAACCAGCGGCACGCTAGCTCTCCTGCTGTGCGTTACCCATAGCAGTTCCGAAAATCAAAAGCTTCATCTTTCAAAATGTGTATGTATCATAGGACAATTCAGTTGAGTCCATATATACTGTGGTTTTTATGTTTTGTCTCTTTCTAAGATGGCGCCAATCCTAAAGAAGCATTAAAAAGGCTGACTTTGTTTTTATTTAGTGTTTTAAACTACTCAGGTTGGATAAGTCTAAGTATTTCATATTTTGAACTGATCAAAGCAGACTAGACCAATAAGAAAATAATAATAATAATTTAACTGAATCTGGTTGGCTAGCCTGGTGAGCAATCTTTATTATTCAATTCTGTCCAAACAGCTCCCACTAAAGAGACGGTAGGGAGCTTTAAAGATAAGTTTAAATGTCCAGATGGTAGCTGTCAAAAAATCACAAGTTAGACTCTTCACTTATTCTTACACGTGTCTCTTTTTGAGTGGCATTGTCACAACAGTGGATGCCTGGGCCATCCTCATTAACTTCTTAAAAGTCTTATTGCACCATGACAAAAACAGATAACTCCACAGGAATCTGGCCGCTAGAGATGCATGCTGTTGCATTCCTGCATTGCTGTACTTACACCATGCAAACAGGGCATTTAATGGCAAAGCGGCATTTGCATGTTAATCTTCAGCCGCGTAGATGGTGTGTGCTTTGTGTTTAGTAAACCAGTCACATTGCACACATCTGCCCCTACTTGCAAACTTAACATTCTTCACTTGAAGACACACCACAACACAAAGCGAACAAAGACGTGTTTAAGTTCATCAAACCGCAGACTTTGGTGGAGGCAAGGGTCAAAAGCCCAACCCATGGCATTCTCCACTCAGATACAACCCAACACACAGCCACCATATGTCCACTGTTTCACAGTTAATGAGCCAGCCCACCCCGGATGACAAAGATCTATTCACACTCAGTTGACTCTGAGGGAATCTGCAATTGCCACGGTGTGATTAGGACAGAATACAGCACTAGTCCAGCCAGTGGCCATTTGGGAGCAACAATAAACTAGACTGAACAGAGGAAGAAAAGGCGTGTTAGAGAATATGGTACACGAACAAAGAACTTTATAAAACACTTTAAGGGGATAAACGCAGGCATGATCTCACCCTCAGCCTCGCTATGGCTCCATCGCCCGCCTCCATGAAAGCCCCCTGAGACTCTCCCAGCACACTTTCTGCCTCCGTCACTCACAACTCTTAATAAGGCCAGCAGTAAACGGCGGGGAAAAATATGTGGGGATGAAAGCTTCTTCTCTTATGTTCTCGCTTTGAGGAAGTGTTTCAGGTTGTCAGGGGACGGGGGTAGAAGGCAGAGGAGGTGCATCTTTATGGAGTAATTCTGCATTTTAATAGAGACAATAAACCCGTCTGCTTTAAGATAATATTTTCTCCCATACCCTGTTGTGTTGTAGCTCTGGGGATTTCTGACAGACAAAAAAAAAAAAAAAAAAATTCCACCCCCTCTTAGCAAAAGGTATAGAAGAAAGCCATGCCAAAGAAGAAGGTGTGCAGAGTTCCTGTGGGAGGGATAGATCACATATATTCTTTCACCGCAGTGATTAATAACTTGGAAAAAAAGGTCAAACTTGACTTGAAACGGTCCAGTATATCACAGTTACATTTGGAGTCTGCGTTTCATACATCAGTTCTGGCAATGATGTCCCATCAGTCCCATCAGCCTGGTCACACAGGAAAGACCCTCTGTGCAGATTATCAAAGATTGATGGGGTGTCCTAGTTAAAGACAGAGAAGCTCTCTGTTGTTTGCAGCTTTTGCAGAAGCACTTTAGTGCGAGGTTTAAGTGCATATGTTATGTGAAGCCCAAGGATTTAACTCAGGTATGTTTAAGAAATTTGCAAATGTGAAATTTCCAGACTTATCTCAAAAAAAAAAGACAAATGAAAAGCAGCACATATGACTTTACCTCCTCCTATGATCCTTCGTACTCATTATTCTGTAACTACAGATGAAACAAACTGACAAAACAAACAGGATGTTTATCCTGATTGCTTCTTTTCTTCCTCTCCAAGACACAACCTAAGCATCTATTCTACTCTCTGTTCGCTGTCATCCTACCCATTTCTTTTTCAGAGTGCTTGCTTAATAATTAATTGATTAATTAGTTCCCTCATTAATCATTTACTCATTAATCATGGCCTGATTTTTTCTGGAGGAAGCAACGCAATGTGAAAAACCCTGACTTCACATTTCACTCTAATTATGCTCTTTTACTAATCAACGCTTAAGAAATGGAGTTTCAGGAAATTAGTTTTCCCTTTTCTTTCCCCTCCTTTTCTCAGCACAAAGCAGGATGTAGTGAGGTTGGCATGTTACATTTTCCCTCCCTTTTTTGTGTTCTCAGAGCTCTTAGTCAGGAGTAATTTTTAGGGATGGTTCAGGATTTATTAAGTGAGTTTCTGTTAAAAGTTAGCAAAGGTTAATAACTTACTTGCAGTAGAAAATTATTTTGGCACCTTCCTTTAGTATAAATTCACATTAGCTGGACCCGGACATTAAAATTAACTGCTAGTCAGTGAGGGCCAAATACTAAAGTAGACATCTACCATCTTTATCTGCTACAGTGTCAAACAAACCATAGTGCTTTATTCAGATCTTTAATTTGAAGTCTGTATTAATCCACAAAACCTTAGAGTTTACTCTTATTAGTTTAAGTTAATATTCTTGTTTGCTTATGCCATTTTTATTCTGAATTCTGAAAACATTTGCTAACCTGGGTTTGTTCTTGTTTTCCATTTTTACAGATTGCTTAATAGAACATCTTAGTTTAAATCAACAGAGACAAGTTTTGTTGACATTTTATTTCTGCATTTTTATTTGTGCATTTTACTTTGTGAACTTTGCTGTTCACAAAGTAACAGCAAAGTTACTTTGCTGTGTCCTTTTTAGGGTTTTGTCTGCCTTTGGTTTTATATAAGTTATTGTAAAATGTAATGCCTATGCTATATAAGTTTGTTTTTTTGTTGCTGGTGTAACATAGCATCACTAAACTGATGACTGCAATGTATATTCTCTTGGAGATATTTTAGTTAAAGTAGAGTATTTAAACAGAAGAATGCAGTTGTTGAGGAGAGAACCAAGCCGGGCCATTGCCTTCCTGCGTAAGTCTGCTCAATTCTCACTTCACTGCTCCATGTTGGTTTTCTCCCATCGACATGAATTTAAATCATTTAAATCAGGCCAATCAGCGAATGGAAGGAGAAGTTGTGAACAATAACGTCAATTTTATGCTGTTTTAAAATTGTAGTCTCTCTATAGCCTTAGCAATGGTAACAGAGGAAATAAACAAAGCCATTCAGTCCATGTTAGCTGCACTTCCAAATATTGAATTAACATTAACAGCCGCCTCATTCGACTTAGCACTTCTCTATACACAGTGGGGGATGGTTGTTTACAATTTCCGGTTGCTGATTAGAAAACCTCAACATTGAATTGATGCATTACAGAAGTCACAGGCAAACATTAGCAACTAAAATTTGAAATTCAACACAGTCTACGCCTCCAGGAAGCAATGTTTTGTTTATAGCCGAGAGTCCAGACTCTGGACTCTCGGTCCAGACTCTGGACTTTCAAGTGCACCCAGTTATACTGGGTGCACTTGATATTTAATTTGGCTTTAGTTTTGTTTGCTTTCATGAGGTCAACTGTTGAGTTATTAGTTTGGGATTTTTGTAAATAATGTTTTGGTCATGATTTTCTATAAATACACTACCTGCTACTCTCTACATCATCTGTCAAGTACCGTTTTTCAGCCACTGTATCCAGACTATCCCACACAATGCAGGAATGACTTCCTGTCTTTCTTCAAGCACAGCTTAAAACAGGGTGTCAGGCTTAAAACACTCACCTTCATATCCTGAGTTAATTGCATACACTTACTACAGCAGACAAAAATCTATCTATTCCACAGTACCAGACAGACTTTAGATGAGAAATAATTTTAATTTTGTCTCATTTCACAATTCACCATAACCTCCTTTCATAAATTCTGAGCCATCACTTCAACGTTATGCTCGCTGAAAATATTTTGAACTTGCAGCATCTACGTCCACATAAAATGAATCCAACCCCCCCCACCCCCAATGAAAACAGCCTAAGCAAGCAAGTTTGAAGAGTGTCTGTAAGAACCAGAGAGGTGGCAGCTCTGTGAATCACACTCTCATTGTTTCCACTGAAACCACAAATCCCCTGGGTGAGGAGGTAATTTGTTTAATCGCCAAGAGTTATAGTCCCTGGATGGAGAGATGGGGGCGATAGGATAGTTCTGAAATATGTTCGGCAATGTGGAGCGAACACTAGAGGGAGAGTGACAAGAACCATTTTCAACACGTTTAATTAGAAGTGTTTGTTTGCCTTTGTGTTTCTGTCGGATGCAGGGTTCACAACACGGCTCAGCTGCTTTGTGTGAAGAGACTCTTCAGAAAAAATAAAATAAAAAAGAGAATTATGCATCAAATTAAAGAGAACTCCAATGAAATAGAGGCAAGTCGGGCATTAACCCCTAAGCTTTAAAAAGCACACATATTAAACAACGCTAATGAGACTCTCATTGAGCTAGCTGTGTATTATATTCAAACACACACAAAAGGGCAGCTCTGACTTTGGTGTGCCACCGCTGCTTCTGAATGAGGTTGTCTCTTATTCATCTCACTTGAAGCAAACACTGCAGGAGCGAACAATGCAATAGATGGCCCTTTCATGCTAATGAGATGCATACATTTACAGCAATACCACCCTCATTAAAAAAATAATAATAATAATAAAGGAGGGAGTATTAATTATGAAACACACTACTTCCTATCGCGGGGAGCCAAGGGGGTCTCCACTGGGCTCAATTAGGAAGAGCAGGCCACAAATCCCATGACTAAATTAATTGATACCCCAGAGCATAAAGCTCTGAGTCTCTCTACAAAATCTATGTTGAGAGAATTCCTGTTTTCATTTCTAAAGCAATTGCAAAATATGAGACATAAAGACAAATGTAATTTACTTTTAAAACAATCTCTTTCGTGTTTGTTTTATACATTTTTCATCTGTATTTTTTGTTTTTTGTATGCTAACTTGTTTTGCCAGTCATCACAGCCATCCCAAGAATGACTTGGGGCCCTAAGCAGAATTTGTTTTGCATCACAAATTCCAGTTTTTATTTACTGAATAAATAGCTACAATAATAAGTGATAGAGATTAGTTCGCTTCTGTATCTAGAGTCGGAAAAGAGTACTCAATTATGCTTTTTTTAATGTTTTTTTTTTTTTTTTTTTTGCATTGGTGTGACTTATGAGCAACATTTAAGATTCTTTTCAGTGGTGCGAAAAATTTAACGAATTTTACATTTCTTAAAATTTGCTCCCCAAAAACCAAAATTTTTGAGGAGCTACATATTTGAATCGCTTATATTTTTTAATATTCTACTTGAATCAAATGCTCTTGGTGGCCCCCACCTGGCCTGTAAGTCCAATGCAGTAGCTTTTTTCACTTAATGCCTGGGGACAGTCCCGATTCCTTGTCCATCTCTGAGCCATGTCTCGACCACATGTTGTGCACGTTTTTCACAACATGCGCATACACTAAAGCAGGGCTTTCAATAAAAAAAAAAAAAAAAAAAAAAAAAGAAGATAACGATTAAAAGCACAGGAAATTGTAGTGAAAGTCCCTCCATCCAAGCACTGGAAAAAAAATAAAAAAGAAAAGGGGGAGAGGGAGGAGGAGAAACTGGAATGGAGTAGAGAGAAGATGCAGGGAAGGGGGAGGAGGGTGGAAAAGGGCTGGAACTGTGACACACATCCAGCCAGCAGCTGTCTTGCTGAGAAAAACACCAGGGGGTGAGCAGGAGCGAAATGACAAGACTAGCTCAATCAACATCTTGTCAACACAGCAAGCTGATGTGTACAGACAATTTCATACCACCACCGCAGACCCCCCTCCTCTCCTTTTTCTTCCCGTTTTTTTTTTTTTTTTTTTTTTTTTTCACACGGCTTTTTGTTTCCTGTCCTGCTGCCAGCCAGCCAGCCAGTCACTTGCTATCTGTCTGCACGGAGTCAGCTCTCAGCTCTCTGGCTCGGGGCTTTAGTGTGTGTGTATTTGAAGGGAAGAAAGGGTGTGTGTGTGGGGGGGTGTTTAAAAGCCATACTAGAATTATGCAGAAGGAGACGCTTCTGCCTACTCAAAACCCTGAAGATACGGGACCACAAGGGTGATCGTGCATATACGCGTGGCAGGTTGTCAAGACACTGCAGCACGGTGACTGCGCGAATCATTCATCATTCACATGCGCTCACATGCTGACTGTGTCACATCAGCACTCTTTGACCACCCCACCCTCCTTTTTCACTTTTCTTCTTGCATGCATACCTCTCTATTTCACTATCCACTGCAAACTGTTGGAGCAGCTACTTAGTGCGTGAGTCCGCGGCTGCTCGCCCGTGCGATCAGCCTCACTGCTGCCCTGATGTGTGCAGCGCCCCGTCGCAGCGGGGAAAAGCCTCGCGGTGACGGCCTTGGAGACAGGCTGATTACAGCATTCCATCAATCGCTCCCCTGCTGCACCACCACCACCTGCCTCTGACTTGCTCCTTTGCAACTACAAGTTGACAGAAACCCACTTTTTTCCATTTTTACCTTGCCTCATTTTTTTTTTTTTATCTTTCTAACATATGGCTCCTTTTTTTTCCCCTGCTGCTCCCCTTCTAACCTGCTTTCTTGAGTGTTGTGTTGACAAGCTGACACAAACCCCTGTGATTTTCACACCACGAATTCAAAGAGCAAAAGAAAAAGGGACAGAGGGATCCAAGACGGCAAAGAGGAAGAGAATGTTTTAGGGGAGTCTGGCAGAAGATGACAGCTGACAGTCTAGAAATGCAGAGCGATGGCAGAAGAGCCCAAGAGAAACAAATCAACAATTAGTAACACCTTATATAATGTTCAAGGAGGGCCTGCTAGCCATTGATTTCAGGGATCATGCCTCACTGGCTGCAGACATATGTGCGGTAAGCAGAGCAGTGAGCGGATGGCAATGGATTGTAGATGGATGTAGGACTGGAGGAAATTGCCCTGGGTGGGGGTATCAGTAGAGCAGCGGGGGGTGAGGGGTTTTCTGGCGGGTGGATAAACTGGTCCACTCTAAAAATCACCCGGGCCTGAGCCAAGATTTTCACAATGGAATAAAGGCTGAAAGGGGAGGCTAGGCGGATTAAACTCTGGCAAAACAGCTCTTAAAAAGCTGTTAGAGTGCAATTTGGGCACAAAAACGCAGAATGAGAGAAAAGATAGTGAGAACGGGAGGGTGGGTGGTAGGGTTAGTTGGAATGCAGCGTGGGAGAGAAAGGGATAGAACTGAGTCTGCATGGGCACCATTAGAGACAACGCCATCTGCAAGGACGCAAGCTGAAGCTGTCTGCAACAATCCGAAGCTGAAGGAAAGAACAGAGGTTCTTACACATTGAGCTCATGTGTTTTTGGTGCCACATTGCTGCAAGCCAGTGGGTGGTATCTGTTGTTAGCCCCCTTCGAGCTCTCAGAAGTTCTGTGGGAGTCACGCTAATGAGCTTAGTAGCCCGATCAAATATGAGATGGGTGCAGTATCCCCTTTGGGACTCTTTGGTGCAGCCGCTCAGTACGACTGTCTGCTTTGTACACGCATACACGCACAAGTGCATTCACACAGGGAAAGAAAGACAAAAGAGCTCAGCTCAAAACAAAGGGATAATAATTCCACGCAGAGTTCCCCTTTTCCAGCTCGATTTAGAAGCCTTATCTAGACAAGGCACAATGGATACCATTTAGGAAAAAAGGTTGTTTATTCCAAGTTAAAAGATTCTTTTCCCACCAATTGCTGTATTCTAGAGTCCTCTTTATCCTTCTCATATTTTTATGTTTGCCTTTTTTATGGAAAAATCAAGTTAGAGTAGATTGTACTCTAGTTTCCCGGCGCTTTCCTGACATTTTAAAAAAAGATTTTGACTTACCAAAGCACAGTTTAAATCAACCAGTAAAACTGGGTAGCACTTGTATTTACAGACCCAGGATTGTGGCAATTGGCCTCCTTGAACTGAATTTGATTGAGGTCATAGAGTAAAATGGCTGTGCGAGATGGAGCATCTCTCTCGGAAATGTATTCAGCTGAGTGTTGATGCAAAACAAGGGAAATATGAACAGGGAGTGAAGTCTTGTATTACTTAGTGGTTTATTTGAAGGACATGGCCTCCTGTTAAATTAACTAACAGCCTTGGGTGCATTTTTACGTCCAACAGTTACTGTGGTGACTTGCCAGTAAATGTGCTATGTGTGTTGGATTTATATTTTCTCTAAAGGTCATCTCCAGTGCCATTAACTCGTCCTCCTGTTTTTAGCATCGCTGCTTGTGCTTACACACACAGAAAGAAAGTCTAATTTGATCAAGGCACGTGTCCAGCGTTGAACAGATCATTGCTGACATCTGTCCATCTTGTCCTGATCCCTCTTAATGTGAACGTATCAGATGATTTGAAAGAGGGAGTACAGGCAAGTGCCGGGGTCAACGTAAAGCTCTTTAGTAGGTGATGGTCAAGTCTGGGAGGAAGCTCTGCTGCACTTAGCTCCAACCATGTGACAGCAAAGTCAGTGTGTCAAAGCGTCCGCTAAATGTGCCCGCTGGTGCCTGACAAGTTGATGTCCATATTAACGCATGCCCTGTCCTACATGCTCATTCACATATTCAGATGCATGCTCACAGAAACAGATGTAAACACAGCACATTTCTCAACAGGAAAAAAAAAAAACATCAGCCAGAAATCCACATAAACTTGGTCTCATGTGTATCGGGGAGAGTGAAATTATATTCCATTTTAAGAAATCCGGATTAAAATTTAACAGACCACACATGCATTGACCTTTTTACCAGGAGATGAAAAACACACACTAGACATGAAACAAGGACAGAAACATAATGAATGCAATACATTTTGTTGCTTTGAGATCTTGCAGGATGTAATGTTGAAGTGAGCATGAATAACTAGAATCACCCTTACACATTTTGACCTTCGTAAGGTAGCCTATTAAACTAATATCTGCTACTGATGTTTTATTTGCTCAGTGAATTTAGGAACCAGTTTTTCAACTTCATTATGTTGCTGATGGGGGTCATGGAAGGTTGGTTGTTGAGTCCTCGTGTGTTTTATAGATCTCAAGAAAGTTCACCAGTGTGTCCCTCAGGGCCTTCATTTGAAAGAGTGATGCAGGAATATGGAAAACCGATTCTCAGCACAAAGTCGATCTTGATCCCAGTGTGCTTTTGTTTCACCAGGGATTCTGCTTTTCTCCTACCCTGTTTGAGGTAGTTCCCAAAGCAGACAGGATGTCTGCTTTGGGAACTTAATGTTCTTAATCTTACGGATGATGTAGTGCTATTTGCGTCTTACAGCTGTAGTCTTTGGGAAGCAATAGATTGGTTGATAGCAGAATTTGAAGTGGCCAGGATGAGAGTCACGTTTTCTGAATATGAGGCCATAGTTCTTAACTAGAAAACAGTGGATTGCTCCTTTCAGTTTGACTGTCAGGTCAGGTATCTTCTTCATTGCAGGATGAAGCCGTTTAGATTGGGGCCTCACCTGCTGTATTGTGCAAATGCTCCAGGTTGCCCACCAGAGAAAAGCTTTTGCTTATTGATCCATCAGTGCTTCAACCTTTTTCTATGGCCACAAGAAATAGATCGTAACTGAAATAATGAGACCCTGGAAGTGTTGTGAATGGTACATCATGCTGTCCTTTTCATCAACAGTAGCTTGATAACAAGTTTGTTGTGGCTCCGGTGTTGTATAGAGCTTTATCAAATACAAGGGCTCCAAACCGCTTTACACTACAATGGCCCTTATATAGTGCCTTTTCAAGTCATTAGATGCCAGAGAGCTTTACACTACATTCAGTGATTCATTCAATTGCAAACATGTTCACATGGTGATGATGGTATGCTAATGGATAGTAGCCACAGCTGTCCTGGGTCAGTCTGACAGAAGCAAGGCTGTCATGCACCAGGGCTCTTCTGACCACCACCAGCAGGCAATACAAGTAAAGTGTCTTGCCCTAGTAAATAATGACTGAGTGGGAATCAAACCTGCAACCTTTGGACTGTTGTAGCCTACCCTATGGGTATGGGGAGCTGTTACCCCATACCCTAGTCTCTGAAAAAAGGATGGATGAATGGATGCACAGCAGAAGTTTCAAGAAAATTTCAGGTTTTTTTTTTCAGTATTCAAGCTCCCTATGTTTAGTTTGGGGAAAAAACACGCAGAGCAGTGCAGTTTGTGTTTGTGTACTTGAGCACAAGTGCGTGACACAGCAGCCCACAAAGAACAAGCCTCTTCACACCCACATCTTACTTTTTCTACTTGCTCCTTCACCACCAATTCTTTGTCTGGTTCTGTTCCTTTTTCCCCCACGTCAGAAATGTATTCATGTAATTAAGCTGCTAATACACCGTCAAAGAATTGTCTAATTCAGCAAGGAGGAATTAAAGGAATCTGGCATGAGTCATTAGCCAGTCGAGATGTTCTGTTCAGCATTTTCAATAAGGGATCTGGAGAGCCATGAATCACTTATAGGGTGTAAAAGAACACTCTACAGCACATGCTCTGAGCTTTATGTTTGTATAGCTGCACATATATGTGTGCATGTGGCGTTAATTGCCATTTGCGAGCATGAAAAATGATATGTGGGCGAGGTAAAGAGAAACAATTCAGTGCATGTAATCCATCTTAACAATCAACCAATGCAGTGAATTATTACCCATTGTAAACATTTAGATATTCCGGGTGAGAAACGTAATTGCAATCAATGTTTGCACTGCTGCAAGCATGGGGAGGAAAATCCTCAGCTCACTCTGCAAGGAGGGAAAAAGGAAACACAGAAGCTCATAAAGGCAGAATGTTTGGGACACGCAAAGAAAAAAAATCAATTTTTTTAAGAGTATGACGGAAAAATTCCAGCCTTCGGTAAATGCCTAATAGACTGAGTTCGAAGATTTCTCATTGACGCTCTAAAATTGGCCTCTTTTGATCCAGAGTGCGTGATACACATACTGCCTACCTGTTTGCGCCCACTGCTCACTCGCATTTTGATAAAGTGATGCACAGGGAGAGAATATTAGAACGCTTTTTGTTTTTTTTCCCCCCCTAATAAACTATTAACACCTCCTTGGGGCCAGATGGGGGAGTGAGAGAAAATGGGTGGAAGTGAAAATGGGTTTTAAGAGGGATGCTGAGAACCACGATGTGTTGGGGATGAACTCTCGTTCTTGATGAGCTCACTGTTTGGCATCTCTAATTGTGATGTTGTGTGACACTGACGGGAGGTAGGCTGAAAGGGTGAAGGAGGAGAGGGGTGAGGTTCAGTCCAGGGTGCACCCAGAGATGAAGTGGGTAATTGAGTGGGGAATAAACAGTGCCAACAATCTGGGAAGCCCCCTCCCAGTTTAAACTGGAGTAAAAAAAAAAAAAAAACATACAGAGAATGGAGTGAGAAGAGATGAAGAAAGAGAAAAGAGTGAGACTGAGAGAAAATCCCATCCACCCTCTGGAGGGAAAAGCTGCTATTGAAAAGCTATTAAACTTGCATTTAGCAGGATTGATTGGAAATGAAGAGGCCTATTAAAAGAGAGGGACAAGGGGACAATAGCGCGTCTCTGGCCGCCGTATGTTGCCCTCCTTTCAGTGGCTTTTTTTTTGCTATTGGAGGTGGGGGGCTGTCTGTTTAAGCGCTCCCACCAAGAGAAGCAGTTAAAAAGGGGGGGCTTAGCACTGGCTGAATAGGACCCGTCTTTATCTTCCTTCATCCCCCCTTTCCTTCTTTTCTGCACTGTGCAACAAAGAAGTGGAGACGCTGAAAGAGGGAAGGTTTTTTTCTTCTTTTTATAAGTCCCTTTCCCAACTCACACAGACACCCTGCAAAGATAACCAACCAACTGCCTCTCCTCTCCTTCTCACCACCTACCTTCCCCCTATGGATTAGTTACCTCTGGAGTGTTGCCATCTTTCCCCTGCCAGTAGGATTTGTAATACTCAATCTTTAGCATAGTGGCACAAACAGCTGGAGCCGAGTATCCGTATTCACGCTGCGCTTCGGCATGTGTGTGAAGGCAAGCCAGCCAATCCGGAGGGAGCGCGTGCGCCTTTTGCTTAAACACAGCAGCGAGACGGCAGCAGGTGTCTCCACTGACTTTCAGCAGGCTCAAACGGATGGTTCCCCTGGGAACTTTAATGGAGTTTTGATTGTTTAACATCCATTTTTACAGAAAAGCACATTTAAAGAGTGGCAGATTTTTCTCCCCAGAAGTGTGTTTTCTCTTCATGTCTGTAAGCATGTAACCATATGGTCTTTTGAAACAGTTGAATAAGTAATGGGGTACTGCTGACTCTTTTTCTTAGAGTTCTTTATAAAGAAAAAAAAAACCTCCACAAGGTGGGTATGTTCATTCTCTTGTGGGTGTTGTGAAAACACAAAAGCATGCTGTAAGGTTCAGATGATCACAGAATGATCATTGTGATCATTGACTTCTGCTTCTGCTTCTCCATCTACAGCAGCATCGTGGCTTTTGTGACAGTGGAATCAAATTAGGTTGAATCCTTTTGCTGCTTAAGTGCAACTTTAGAATTTCACTTGAACGCTAATAAAAGTTGCTCTTCCACCTTGTGGATGTCATCAGTCAAACTTTAGATCCTAAGACAACTTTGAAACCCTTAGAACTCAAATGCTTCTATTATTTAAAATCTATATCAGGAGAACAATGTGGCTCAGGGGTGAAGCGCACAACTCATGTACGGAGGCCTCGGTTTTCTATGTGGCCGATGCAGTTTAGAGTCCCGGCCCATTGACCAGCTCTCACAGCACAATTTTCTGTCAACTTACTGACGAATAATTCCACTACAGTTACGAAATCTTAAAAAAAAAAAAAAAGTCTATATCAAAATCTGTAAAAAAAAAAACAAAAAAACAATTCTGTCTTTTACTGATGTTCACTGTTTACTGATGTCAGATGATATAACTGTGTTTTCTATGACAAGAAGAGTCACAATCTGACTTTAGCACAAAAGGTGGGACTGTTTTCAACTTTAATACAACTTGAAAGCTGTCAGACTCCCATGTCAAATCAGTCACTCCGTTTGATGGAGAGTTAAATCCATCCATATATCTATACTTTGTCACCCAGCTGTGTTATTATTGTTAGTGTAAAATTGTTTAAGTGAAAAATAAAAACTACTGGCATTCCTCAGTATAAGACAACTGATGGCCGATTCTTACTGTATTTTTCTATTTTGCTATCTGGGAAATGATTTTCACATTGTCCTTTTTATTTTTGTCTTCCAGCAGCCTCCAAAGCAGCCTACTTCTCCCAGCAGCCCCAGGACCAGGTGGTGGTACAGGGCCAGTCCGTGACTCTGCCTTGTGTGATTGTGGGTTACAGAGGAATGGTCCAGTGGACCAAAGATGGCCTGGCGTTGGGTGGAGAGAGAGACCTACCAGGTACGGTCACTACCCTTGTTTCTGTTGCCCCCTCCTTCCTCCTGCTCTCTGTATTTATTGTCCTCTGTGTCTCATCGGGTCTTGTTGAGATCAATGCCCGGTCTCATTAGAAATCAGCTCCCTCTCTGTCAGCCGTTGGGGTTTTTACACAAATGAATGGCGAGGGGAGAACGCACCGCTGACAGATCGGCTCCCTCTGCACACACCAAACTTTAATTTGTTGCTTAGCATTTTAAGAGTCTGGTAGGAAGGTGGATAATCAATTGGCTTTTGTCACGCACTGACATTTAAATGTGTAGCAGCATAGTGAGAAAGCGGAGAGGCTTCCTCTTGACCTTAGCAACCCCATCTTTATTGTGTCTGTGTTTAAAGGACAACCTCCTCATGCAGCAGCCCTCTTACGTGTTGTGTTTCAAGCCTCATGCCACTGTGCTAACACAACAGTTAAATGCCTGGCCCCTGTAAGGTGCTGCATGCTTTTCATTTGTGTTTTATAAAGAGCTTTTACACCTCTTTTTTTCCCTTTGTTCAGAGCAGGAGCCTAGTTATTTTTTACTCCTTTTAAATATGTGTTTGTTGTTGCTCGAATTGTTTACTTCTAACTCTATTCTCTGTGCTGGCTTCATGCAGGCTGGACGCGCTATTCCTTAATGGGCGACCCGCTATCAGGCGAGCACAGCTTGCTGATCGATTCAGCGGAGTTGGCAGATGACGCGGTTTATGAGTGTCAGGCTACACAGGCAGCACTCCGCTCCCACCGTGCCAAGCTCACTGTACTAGGTAAGATACACAGCTCACTCATGATCCTCCCAGCCAGCTCTTGTGCCAGGGTCTGCAGGCTGGCAGAGCTTTGAAAGAGAAGAGAGGGGGAAAAAATCAGGGGAGTGTCTTCATCACAAAACACCAAGGCAGAAAGACAAGTGCAATTTCCAAGACTCCGGGAAAAAAAAAATAATAATCACTTTATAGGATATTCAGATCTTCAACTCAATGATGTGTCTGCTGTGTCAGGATTCGATTCATTAGCTCGGGTCTTAGTTGTCTGCAAGAAAATGGTCACACTTCCTATGTCCTAACTTTCTTGGGTGTTTTTTTATGTAGCAGATTATATGTTGTTGTTATATTTTTTAGTCTTTCTTGTCACAAATAGACATTTGAGATAATCCAACCAATTTCACACAACAACATAAAAGTAAATCAAGCATGCAGTTTTTAAATGATGTTTTCCTTTGCCATGGTTTAACAGCTATCCAAGCTGACCTTAGTTTAACACTTAAATAGAACCTGTCTAAAAGAATAAGTTGACAAAAAGTTCTCAAAAACTAGTACCGTACATTATGCACTGATCTAAAAAGAAATTTGAGAATGCCCTGATAAATGACCAAAGTGAAGAATTTGCATAGGCCTAGTCAAAGTCCAGACTTAAATCCTTAAGTCCTCATGTGACCCTAAGCAAGTAATTTGTCTTTTCTGAGTGTGTCCAATTCTGCAAAGAAGAGTGGGACAAAATGACAACTATGTAAAACAAACTCCTAAGTGCAGCTGTTGCCTCCAAGGGTGACACAACCAGTTTACAGAGCAATTACTTCGTTTTCACATAAAGGCTGGTTAATGTGGACTGTCATTCTTCCTTAATGAATAAAATTATCAATTAATAATTGCATTTAGTATTTACCCAGGTTATTTTTGAAAGATGATGAAATTTACTGAAACTGAAACTGAAACATTTAAGTTTGACAAAAAAGCAAAAACAACAACAAAAAGCTATAAAGGGTCAAATACACTTCACAGCACTATAAGGTTGTTTAAAACTTATCGTTTGTATATTTTTTTCACTTCTTCTTTACAGACTGGGATAAGATTTTGTTGTATACTGCAAAAACACGTCTTAAGGAAGTGCCAAGCAAAGCTCAGCAAAAAAAGAGGGGAAACGCCTTTACTCTCAGTGGCAATAATCGAGACTGTACAGGTCCAAGATAATGTGATTGCTGCAGTCACAAATGACTCGCACAGTTGCTTGAAGGTCCAGATCTGCACAGTTAGCACATTTTGCAGCAAGCCACAACATCTATCAAGCGCAGGGCGGTTTTGTACATTAACATGATGTGAGTGATCTACTTCTTCACACAGACATTCAGAAGTGTAGGAAAGGGTTGGGGGGGTATGGTCAGAGTAGCGAGGATTAGAAGTGACAGACCTTATGGGAGTCGGTTAGGTGCTGCTGGCATCTGGTGGCATGCAAAGGAACACCACTCCATTAATTAGTCCTGTCAATAGTCTATAAATTACTACACACGCAAATAATCCTTATAAGGAGGGAGAAACTCAAAGGAAGAGTTTATGCGGAGCAGTTGCGGCAAATTGTGTCACAAAGGCTGCCGTTCTGTTATTTATTTGTTGCCACGGAGGCAAAGTGTCAAATACTGGAGATTGGGTTGGCTAGGTAGAGAAGTCACACTCAGAACTGAAATAGAACAAAAGTACTCAAACCCCTCGACGCTTTTACAACTTGCCACATTTCAGTCAGCTTCAGTATATGTTTGGGAGGTGTTTTATGTCATAACCCTACACAAAGCGGCAAAGTGAAAGAAAAACTATGCATTCAGTTGAACATTTTCACAAGAACCTCAAAAATGTGGCTTGAATTAGTATTCATCTCACTTTACTCTGAAAACAGTAAATATAACCATGTGGCTGCCTACTTAGGTCCGAATTAGTAAGTAAGTGTCCACCAGTGTCCATCAGCTGCTTTCTCCAGGTTTGTTAAAAAACATCACAGTATGACTGGGACCAAGGAACTGCCCAGACAGCTTAGAGAGACAGTTGTTTAGAGGTTGCAGTGACATAAAGTGTGACATGGGTGAGAACACTTTTGCAAGGAACTGTAAATAAAGAAATTGTGAATACTCATCTGTCCACCTTTCTGTGTAGTTTCACAGCTGTGCAGAGCAAAGCAGTCTGCAGCTCTCCCTATGTAGAAATACATAGTATGTAAAATCACGGAAATCAATGAAAAACTGCCACCCCTCCTGGAAAAGTGCCCCAAAAGACTCTGGCTGGTGGTTCATGATCATCATGCCTATGAAAAACACACAGAAATGAAATAAAAATGCAGTTTAGCTGTTTGTGAGGATGTGACTATCGAAAAGGAAGTGGGGCTTCCCTGCGTCGCGTGTGCAACCGTCCGCATTTGTGTGTATGTGTGTGTATAAATCAATGTGGCCAGATGAGACCAAAGCAATCCTGCACAGTCAAAGGAGTCAACGGTGGGAGTGCAGTCAGGGGAATCGGCATGGAAATTAAAATCACCTAGCGCTCGGATTCCATTAGTGTCCGTGGCGCGGCAACGGAAGGACCTCTGACAATTCAGATACACACAGCGAAATTGGTTCGGCGGAGGGTGCGAGAAAGGCCAGCACAAACCCCATGTTTACGCCTTCTCTTATTGGTCGGGGGAGATAGACGCCTTCATCAGGGGTGGCACGCTCGGCTTGCCAGTGGTGCGTGCGAAACCATGCAAATAAATGAACAAATAAGCAATTCGGCTGAAACATCACTCTGCAACAGTGGGAGCAAATAGAGTAATAATGCTAGTCCCCAGAAAGGAAATAAATAAGGTTGAGTGTTTCTTTTTCTTTCCCCACCGCCAGCTAACAACTGTTCTTGGTCTTTTCTCTTGTATAAAGCTACACCTTGTTAACAGACGCTCGCTAGTAAGACGATATAGTCATACACTGACTCTGAGCTAAAACCTACAGCAAGCATCAGCCTGGCTGTGTACTCGCCTGGATCTTGCTGTTTTGTTTTTGAGTGGTATGTTTTTGCTCTGCTCCACAGTTCCACCCTCTGACCCCGTGGTGGAAGGCGGCCCCGTTGTTCGTCTGAAGGCCCACACACCACACAACCTTACCTGCAGAGCCTCGGGAGCCAAACCTGCAGCTGAGATCACCTGGTACAGAGATGGAGAGGTCATGGAGACAGCGATTTATTCCAAGGTACAGCGAGAGCGGGCTTAGTCGCTAACCGCCCGCGCAATCTTGTAGAATGTAATAGTTGGAGAGGAACACATGCAAAAGTATTCAAAACAAAGATATTTTCTCTCAGGGGTATGACTCTCAATCTCTTTTTATTTCTTCCGATCTTTCTTTTTTATCTATTACCTCCCTTCAGTCATGAGGATTTCTTCTTGTGCTCTCTGCAGTCCCCCTCCCATTTTTATCACTCATTCCTGACCCCCACCTTCGCCTCTTATGCCTTCACCCCACCCCTCACCCCCCTCTTTTTGCTTGCTAATGCAACCACACTACAGCATAACTGGAGCATGCCAAAGCTCAGACAGGCATGAGCGTTTCATACAGTAGAGCTTCTGCAGAGGAGAAATCACCCACAACAATGTAGAGACACAATGGGGATGCGCCCGAGCGTGAGCCGGCCACGGCTGGGAAAGTGTCACATTTTTCATGCTCCCTGACCACGCTAAATGACGCTAAACGCCACATTTAAGGAAGCGAAAGCCTGCAGAGAGAGAAAGAGGTGGAACGGGGGTGGAGGATCAGAGGGGTGAGGGCGTGAGAGGATATGAGATGTAAGAAATTGAAGAGGGAAAGAGGCACAGAGAGGGGCATCAATATTCAGTTAAATCATGAGGCGGCTTTGTGCAAAATGAAGCAAATATCCGTCAATTTTTCCAAACTGAGGCCAGGTGGAGGGCTGGACAAGGCTTTGTCTGAGTGAGTGGTGGTGACAGAGAATGATGTGATTTGATCTAGCATAAAAATGCTTTTTGTGTGTCGGGCTGAGGAAGTGAAAGACCTGCTCCATTGATTTGGCTGTCAAGGGAAAAGGTTTAGCTCGCACTCGATTTGTGACACTTCTTCCTTGCGATCATAACCCCCCCACTCCCCAATGTAAAAACACACATACCTTTCTTTTTCCCAACTCTCTGTATACTGCTTGAAAAACCTTTTTATAACTATTGAGCTTTATTGCATTTTGACACATTTTTACCACATGCTTTTGTGGGGTGTTTTCATGTGAAAGAAAGCCATAATTTTCTACCAATAACAAAACAGTTTGCGATCTATTTGTACTCAGTCCCCTTTACTCTTACCCTTAATAAAATCTAGCTTAGCCACCTTTGTGTAGCTGAATCCCAGTATAAATACAGCGGCTCTGTGAAGAGTTTCAAAGGTTTGTTGAAGAACATTAGAGAGCAAACAACCTCATAAATCCCAAATGATGCACCAGACAGGTCAGGGATACAGTTGTGGAGAAGCAGGGTTAGCTTACAACACAAACTCTCAATTTTTTGACAGCTCTCAGAGCAATTTTTAATCCATTATCTGAAAATGGATCCCGTATTGTAGCAAACCTATTTAAACTGAGCATGGAGAGCATTAATAAGAGAAACAGGCAAGAGACCAATTGTAACTCCGGAGGAGCTGAATTCACCACTTAGGTTCTGAAAATCTGTCGACAGAATGACTTTAAGTCGTATGTTTCAAAAATATGACCTTTATATTCCCCTTGAAAAAGTTCGAGGGAGAGTATTACCTCGAATAAAGCCATCGTTGAAACAAAGTCATTTGAAGCCCTAGCTGCAGTTTATTGCATGTAGGGTAAACAACAAACATGTTGAAGAAGTAGCTCTGGGCAGATGAGAACAAAATAAAAAAAATATGGTAGGCAAGATATGGTGGTGGCAGCTTCACGCTTTGAGGAAATCCTTTTTTTTTTCCAATGGGGAAACAGGTCAGAGTTGATTGGAAGAGGAATGAAACTAAATGGAGGGGAAAAAAAACTTGAAGTGGAAGTTCACCTTCCAGCAAGACAATGATCCTAAAGACATAAGAAACAGCCAAGCATATAGCAGGGATTACTTTAGATCAAGTATGGGTTAGAATATGTTAGTGCTGGAATGGCCAAGTCAAAGTCCAGACCTAAGTCCAATTTAGAATATATAGCAAGACTTGAATATTAATGTTTACAGATTATCCCTATTAATCTAACGATCTGTTTTCTATGACCTACAATAAATACAATATTTTGTGTTACTCCAACATAAAAAAACGCAATTAAACCTAATATAGGTTGTGGTTGTAACATGTCAAAATATGAATAAGTTGAAGAGAGATAAACATTTTGCAAAGCACTTCATCGCTGTGCCCAGTGGAGTTTTTTTTTTTACTCGTGAATGAGAAGCAGAAAAGAGACAGAGCTCCTACTGAGCCAGATCTTAAGAATCTACACCTTTACTTACTTAGAAGTATTGATTTCCAAGCAGTAAATAGATTTTAAAGATAATGACAAACAAGGAGCGCTGACAGGGAACACTCAGAAATGTGGGACCAGCACAATATTCCTGTGCTGCACCATAAAATAAATTACTTTCCAAAGAACTGGACCGCAATGTCATAAGGCACTGACTTGTTTTGTGCAACATTGATCGGATTTTGCTTCCTAAGTTCCTGCACCATTGTTGTCCAAACTCTGTAGGTCCTAATGGAGGATGGGAAGAGGGAGGCAGCTGTCAGTATGCTTCCAATCATTCCAGAAGACAGCGACTCCGGACGCACCTACACCTGCAGGGTTCTCAACCCAGCTGCTCCCGCTGGACGACAGACTTCAGTCACTATCAGTGTCCAGCGTGAGTCCTGCATGCACCTGTCCATAAAGTTTTTAAAACATGAAGAAAAAAAAATCAATAAAGAGTGCATGAATTGTTTTCTGTGTGGTTACTGGTTTTAGTCCTAAATATTTAACATGAACATGTTTGGTCCTCATAGATCCACCTGCAGTGACCCTGTCAGTCCAACCTCAGACTGTGACAGAGGGGGCCAAAGTACTCTTCATCTGTTCTGCATCTGCCAACCCTGAGATCACTGGTTACAGGTACACTTCAGTCTGATGATGACTCAATTATTTGTAACACCCGAGTTGGTTGAAAATATACAATACAATTAAAGGTAAATTTAAAAAGCAAAGCTACTGAGGTCAATTGTTTTGGCTAAATGGGCTTTTTAATTGGCAGCCTTTGACTGGCACAGTCCCTAAATCTGATAATGGTCTTTTTCATAAGCATGACTAATTGCCTTTCCTGAACAAATACAGTACAACAGTTTAATGTGATTACTCCTATGTCCCAGGTGGTCGAAAGGAGGAGTGCCCATCTCGGAAGCCAATGGGGACAGCCTTGAGGTGACTGTGGATTATTCTTATTTCACCGACCCAGTCTCCTGCGAGGTGTCAAACTCTGTGGGCAGCACCAACGTCAGCACTCTGGTCGATGTGCAATGTAAGTTTCGCTGGAGGAGCATGTCATGCGGTACAGTTGGCTATTGTTTGACCATTTTAAGGGGTATATTAGCTGAAAAGTAGTTCCTCATTCAAAACTGCCTACTTTAACCTTAGTTGGCCCAAGACTGCTGTCAGAGCCCAAGCCGATGACTGTAGACATAGGGATGGATGCAGCCTTTACCTGCGCATGGACTGGAAACCCTCCTCTGACCCTGGCTTGGACAAAGCATGGCTCCAGCGTGGTAAGTCAACCCAGAAAACAAGTCGCCACTTTATCCTAATAGTAAAACTTCAACGCCGACGTTCCTCCAGAGAGGAATATTCGCACATGGCCTAGAGGCATGAATCCCACACACTTTTTCCAACACTTTTTTCCTGGCTGAATCTTCAACACCTCTCACAGCTAGCTCCCTTAGGGCTAGAGCCTCTGGCAGAAAACTGTCTGCCCAGTGACAGATTCATACAGACAAATACGTGCACATGGCATGCTGTCATAAGTCTAAGACAATCAGTTGGTCAATCAATCAGCCGACAACTGATTCAAACAAAAAGAATTACTGTCTAAGTGTCGCCCCCCCACAGTTTACAAAAAGATCAGATTTTCCCTGGCACTGAATAAAAGATGCATCTATATTTCTCCTCCGTTTCTGACAAATGTGTTTTTAGTTGTTGTTTTAGCTTAATAGAAAATTGCTTAAAGGGATGCTTAAATATTTTTAAGTTGGAGTTTTGGTCAGTTTGTATAAATCAAGAAAATTGGTCCCAGAGGCTGATGCTAATAGCTACTCAGAGTTATGGCAGACCTTCAAATTTTCAGCAATTAAAAAAAAAATCCTTTTTCCAAAATCTATTTGAGTTGTCAATGTTTTAGACAATCCAATAGCATGTTTTCATTGCATTTACGTAAAAAGAGCAAGTGATTTCATATGTGAGGACATAATTTTTTTATTTAAATTTTTGATCTACTCATATTATTGGAATTTCTTGTTTATTTTTTAACACTTTCATGAAAAATTTACATAAGATTGATAAAAAGAAAAAACTTTTAAAATGTTACTCATGAGAGAGGGTAAGACAAAATCAAAATTCTACCATCATGGAAGTTTGTGCAGATACTATTTTGTGAATCTATAAACCGTTTTCATGTTTGAAGTGGGTGGCTAGTTTGATAGAGCCTGATGATTAACGCAGTAAGTTGAGGTTGGAGGCAGTAAGCTGCTAGTGTTCTTCCTATGTGAATCAGATACTGACAACAGGCCACTGAAAATGTTTCCAGTCAAAGTAACAAAATAACAAGAAAGTTATACTATGAAAAGGTCAATAAACTTTTATATGAGACTGCAGGTCTCAAAAAAATCTTTTTAAATTATGTTCCAAGCACATGTTTGACAATGGAATGTTCTCTGGCACACCACCTTGTACCTAAACTCTACAAGTTAAAAATTGTTTTAGTGAATCTTCATCATGTGCAGATCAACCCAGTCCAGGTTTCACAAGTCTATCTGTTAAGGTTTTCATGCTTGTCTCCAAAAAGCATTGACATTTCTTCTTGCTTTACAAGAAAATGAAGAAAAATAAATCTCAAACTGTAAAATCTTACACATAGAGCAATTTGATAGCACGGATGTAACTTTGGGAATAATTATTTAGGAGTTTTAGATGGTTTCACTCGAACTAGCAATTTGCCTCTACAGTGACCAATAATATGGATTAGTATTTACTGAAGACCCAAAGAGGATTATCTACTGCAAATAAGGCACTCATTCCTTATAACAAAAAAATTATGTTATACCTTTAACCTTCCCGTAATCCCAGCTAGACATATTCAGGAAAAGCAAGGCAGATGTGACAATTAGACACAATGTGTGTGTCCTGTAAGTGATCGTCTACATGCAACCCCAAAACAGAAGCAGCAGCTGCAGGAGGGTTAAAAAGCTAAATGTTTCGACTTCACTTTGCAAAATCATAATAGATTGTTCTTTGCTGGATAGCTTCCAAACTCTACTCATAGTTGTCAAATATTTCTTTGTCATTTATTAGGAAGCAAGAATGTTTTTTCTATAATAGTTAAAGTGCTTGTGAATTGAGTTCTATTTTTTATTTTTTTTATAATGTTATGTTATCTAAAAACAGACTTGAGTGTAAAACACATCTATGCACATCTGAATCTGCCTCTTCAAAGTCACTTTCTTGGGTGAAATAATGGGAAGTTTCCATCTTAACTTTACATCACTCTGGTAAATGTCTTTCGCTGCACACACCATTAAGGGAGGCGTCCCTTAGGAGCTTCTTTCCAGACCACTAATATAATTTCTGAAGCCTTGCTGGAGAAAGCAGCCCCAGCGCAGACCGCTGTTGGATGAAATAAGCAGTGCCGTCATCTCTCAGAACGAACACTTTCAACCACTCTGAGCAAAATGTGCAGGCATTTTTCTAATCCACCCACTGCCACTGTCCCTCACACAGCCATGAGTAATGGATTAATTGGGTTACTCTGTAAGTGTGTTGAAATACAAAAAAAAAAAAAAAAAATGTAGAGAGTGAGAGGGAGGATGTGAAGACGAGAAGGAGGGAGGAGGACAGAGTGGGGATAAATGGATTAATCACAGCTTGATGGAATGACAGGATCAATGAGCTAAGGAGTGAGTGAGTGTAGGAGCTCCAAAGGCTAGGTCCCACTCACGCATAGTATGCCACAATCTGTCCCCACTGTTTAATTACAACAATCTCCCCAGCAGCACGGTCACTCAGCGGTGGCTGGAGTGCTTAATGCTGTGATTAAAGCTCTTCACAATGAAATTAAACTCCAACCACCAGCATTTGTTACAATGGTCAGCCCACCTCTGCACTGCCTCTGCAATGAGGGGGCCCCTGATGAAGGCTTGCACTTCCTTTGTCTGCCTCTTCCCTTCGCTGCCTCATTTTTTGCTTTTTCTCTTTCTAACACATTTCTCACTTGTCTCTTTGGATCTCTCACCAGGTGCTCAGTAATGGTAACACCTTGCAGCTGAAGGCTGTTACCCAGGAGGATGCTGGAACATACACCTGCAAGGCCATTGTTCCTCGTATAGGAGTAGCAGAAAGAGATGTCACTCTAACAGTAAATGGTGAGTGACTTCTTCAGAAAATGACTGCACAGTCACAATGTATTGTTCCATAGCAAAACTTTGGTATACTTTGGCATTTGCAAATGATACTTTTTAGCTTTTTTTCTGAAACTGTTTGTTCTGTAACTTTTCTTCAAATTACAAATTGATTATTTCTTCATGCTTTTTCATTAAGTTCACTGCAAATAAAAGAAAAAAAGGGGGTAGATGAAAAGTTGATGCTTTATTGGGCAGGTTAAAATATCACAGGTACCATGCGGTCAAACTGATTTCCAATACTTTATTAGGGTATTTACCCTAATAAAGTATTAGGGTATTTCCAGTGGGAGTACATGCCCACTGGAGTAGTTGACCAAGTTAACTAAATTGGCTGTATTGCAGTGTCTATCAGTCACTTTTCTAGATTCCTGTAGTAGTTATGCTACTTTGCTAATGTCGGCATACATAAACAGAAACATCATAAGGGGATTTATTTAAGCTCTGCCATTTTTCCACTTCTGACATACACTCTGGTAATAATAAAGCCAAAAATATTTTTTAGCAACAATAAAAATAGAAGTTTTTTGTGGTTGCTTTTGCTATTAACCAAATAACCAATCCCTTTTCTATTTCTTCTCTGTCCATCATTCTTTTTCGCACCAGGTCCGCCCATCATCACAGCAGATGCAACGCAGCATGCTGTCAAGCACTCCAAGGGCAAACTTGAGTGCCGGGTGGGAAGCAACCCTCCACCTGATAAGATTGTAAGCAAGCTTCTTTACTTGTGTTGTGGTTCAAATTCTCATTTTTGGAGGGATAACACACTTAAATGTTCCTCTTCGCCACACCCAAATGAGAGAGCAGTCAGAGGAATGCTAGCCTTGACCTCAACATTGCACTTTTGCTTTAACACACCTCGACTTCACTTGTTAAAAGATACACACTTGGGCACACATATTCATGGCTGTAATTGCAGAAAGAGGCTGAAAGGATTGCAGAGTTAGGGGAGTTGCAGACGACAAGGTTTTTACAGGATTTGCCAAACTACATTCAATTAGCAGCCCAAGGGGCATCACTTAGCTGACCCTGTTGAACTGCTGGAGGTATGCTGGGTTGGAAGAGAATAATTAAGGTGTGTGGAGGAATGAGAGACAGGTGCCCTGCTGGCCTGATGGTGGAGACAGCAGAGCAGAGCCTTATTTTGTTGTGCAGCCTCCTAACCCTCTTTAGGCCTCACCTGCAGGGCAGACGTGGATGGTAGCTTAAACATGAGCCTATGAGCCAAGTCAGCCAGAGAGAACCTTGGAGGTCAGCAGAAGGAAAGCAGAACAAACAGATAAACTGGTTTTCTGTCAGTGGCAGACAGGGATCTATAAACAAGTGTGCATGCCTTTTTCTTTGGTCATTTCCTGGGAGATTCATCACAAAAAAAGCAATTTACTACCCATTGTTTACCCTTCACAGGTTTGGACCTTTGGAGACATGAGTCTGTCCTCTGGTTCCTCCGGTCGATACTCAGTGCAAACTGTGACCACTGACCATGGGGTCCTTTCCTCTCTTGTCCTGTCTGAGACTTTGGTGCAGGATTTTCAGATGCGGTACAACTGCACTGCTTGGAACCGCTTTGGCACTGGCACTGCCCTGGTCACACTGAAGGAGCAAGGTAAACACTGACAGCAGCTCTGAACACAAGTGATATTACTATAGTTATGACTCATAAATCACTTGAGCAGAACTGGCTTAATGAAGTGAAATCATCAAATGGCTTCCACTTAGTCAAGGTGGCACATAATAACCAAAATGAATCAGCCATGCCCAGTGTCTTCCAGTATAAATTTATGTATATTATAAAAACAATTTTTGGAGATTCTGTTTCTGTCATGTGATTTTTAAAGATGTTCTAGTTAGATAACATCTAACTAGAACATCTAGCTAACTTGCCTTAGCTAAATTAAGCTAAGGCAACATCATTTAATGAGATGGGTATGTTAATGATTGTGTTTGCCCCATAATATGTAGATCGATTAGGGAACAAATATGTTTGTGGTTGGGGTTATAGTCTCCATCACCATACCATAGCTCAGAAAAGCTCAGAAAAATCCGGCAGTAAATCCCCTGAAGTGGTCTTAAAATTAACCACTAGTACCACTTGAGCAGTGACTCTGGTAACCTTCGCTGCAGCAAACGCCAAAAATAAGGTCCTCGACAGTAATTTACATCAATGTATCAGAGCGAGGGTCTCCAGAGAAAGGGGCAGCAGTATCTCCTGGAATCTCTAATTAGATTACTGTCTATTGCTTCATTGCATGTCAGGCCTTGTTACCCTTCCGTCAGAGAGATTAGAGACAATAGCCATGCTGCAAGATGCCGAATTGTCCACATGAACATATGCTACAGAAGCTGTGAGAGGACTGAGGCGTACTGTTTATGGATTTATAGCAATAGTGGGTTTAAGGGATTAGCAAGGCAAATGAATGAAGTCTCTCTAATTCTTCCATTTTAATTTTCCTCATTTGCTCTGCACATTTTTAACATCTAAATATGCTCTTTTCTTCCATCCACCCCTGCCCTCTTTTTTTTTCTTTTTGCAGAGGCCCTCCCTATGTTGATAATTGTCGGCGGAGCAGTAGGTGGAGGTTGTGTCCTGCTTATCTGTGTAATCACACTCGTCTCCCTCTGCTGCCGACACACAGGCAAAGGTGAGCTCAACGGTCAGTATGGGCAAGATAGGAAACTCTTCAAATCAAACAATTGTTTGTTTTTCTCTTCTGAACAGTGACAGTTTTCTTGTGACTTTATATTAAAACACTTCAAATGATATGTAAATTTAGAAATTTGCCATGGTGTGTCAAGTAAAACCCTTTACAATTCCCACAGGTAAGAGATGCACTCGACTTTCCAAGAGTGATATCAGGGTTCAGATTGTTCACAGTGATCACAACGCTACTCGTGGCAACGATGATGAGGAGGATGTCAAAGAACCAATGGTAAGTTAGATATATATTTTTTTCACCTTCTCTGTGTGTCAGACAGTGATGGGAGCTAGAAAGACAGGGGTTACATTAACATTGAAGCAGAAACTTCAGACTTTTCTTTTGTTCCTATTCAAGCAAGGTCTTGTTCGTTCTTGTAATTCTTTAGAAATGCTTGGTCTTCCCTCAGGCTCCCAACAGCAGCGAGTCTCCAGGGACATCTCGCACAGAACACAGTGACCTCCTGGAGGAGGAGGATGACGAAAGATCGGACATCAAGGTAAAGCTTAAAAGACTTGAAAAGACACTTTCAGTATAGCAAGTAAAGTGTCTTGCAAAAGTGTTCATACATGTTTTCCACATTTTATTATGTGACCACAAACTTCAATAATTTCATTATCCTGTCAATAATAATTTGGGGTGTTCAATCTGATAGACTGGGTATTAGCCACAGCTGCCCTGGGGGCTGTCTTGCTCAAGGATACAATGACAGAGGCTGACAGAGTGGGAATGAAACTGGCAACCCACCAATTGCTGGAGAAACTCCTACTACCATTGCCGCGATGTTGCTTTTTCAGCCCAACAGCAAATAAAAACAGCATGTTATCACATAGCTTTAGTGGAAAATCACGATGCTGTTACACCTAATTTTCCCCACCGTGGGATAATAAATAATATTTCTTTACTCTATTAAAACAGAGTAGAATGTTGAGTTGTGCTGAGTAGGTTCTAGTTGAAAAGGTGCATCAATAGTAAGTGAACCCGGAAGAAGACCTGTTTCAGGCTGCAGAGGTTATGAAACTGATCTACAACACAAGAGCTTGTGGTTATAACATGAAAAAATGTGGAAAAGTTTATGGGGTGTGAATATTTTTGTAAAGGACCATGTACATTTTTGTTTTTTCAACCTTTGCACATGAACAAAACATTTTGTACATATTTGACATTACTGATTTACATTCCCTGTCAATCATAGGACCCCACCAATGGATATTACAATGTCAGGGGCCACGATGACCGTCACATCCGCAATAGTGGCTTCTCAGAGTACGTGCCCAACTCCCGGCCAGTCTACACGCCATCACAGCTGCCTTCTCCAAGCCCCATGTACGGCCAGCATGGCTCTCAGCCTCGTATCTATGAGTTCTCCCATCGATACGCCACTAATACTGTGAGTCGATCTTCGTATGAACAGCAGCCACCAGCCCAGCAGCAGCAGCAGCAGCAGCCACAGTCGCCCACCCAAACAGCTACCATATATCCCACAGATCCCCTCTACAGTGGCTCAGCCTACCTTCCTGCCACCTACGGTCGTGCCTTCACCAGCTATGTCAAGCCGGCTTCCTACGAGAAGGTTGATGCATACGACCAATCAGATCAGGCCAGCAAGGTATCAAGCTCATCTCGTTTCTCCTACGCCTCCTCTCAAGTGTCCTCCCAGCAGTCTGACTATGGCCGGCAGACTCAACGCATGCAGACTCATGTCTGATTGAACAGAAAAAATTTTAACAGCAAGATAGAAGTGAGTAGATACCACATTTGTGGTTGAACTAACATGAAAAGAGACTTTGTTTACTCACACGGTCCTGCAAGGATTTGCGTGGACAGTCTTGGGATAACCTGTGATGGATGCCAAGATGGAAAATCTAGCAGTGTGTGATACCTCACCAGGTTTTAATTTTCTGAACATGAAAATGGCCAACTGGAACAATGCTACATCTCAGCTGGTATATCCTTTAACCTGCATTCCAGTACTTAACTTTGAGTCAACACTAAATGTCAAAAATGACCTCGTGGAGACTGGGAAAGAAGATCTCACAAAGCTAAAACATGTTCAAGGAAAAAGAAAAAAAAAAACAATATGAACAGCCTTTTATTGTCTGTCATTTGGTGTCTTGTTGGCATGCGAAAGCAATTCTAAGCACATTCGTGTTTCTATCATTAACAAAAGACAGCTATTGACAAAGACAGGCTTATCCTATACTGCACAACAGGCTAGCTGTACTGACCAACAAGTGCTGCAGGCGCTGTACTGTATGAGGCGTAATCACCGGAATACATCTGAACTTAGCTGTGTTCCTGAGGCGTCTTATGATAATAACAGGTTTTGGACATCGAAGTGTTGTTCGCCAGCGGATAACACAGAACTACAAGGAGAATGTGTGTACAGTATATATTAACTATGTTGTACAAGTTGGACAAGGTTAGGCCATGAAGTTCCAAAGATGGAAAGAACTGTATAGGGAAAAGTATGGGCCAACGCTTGGGGAAGAAAACGACTTTGTTTGCTGATTGTAAAACAAATGGTAAGATCTTAAAAGAACAATCAAAAGTGGTGTTGAGGGAAATGTTGGCAATCTTGAACATTAAACACACTTGAACGTGACGTCAACTTCTGGAGGCTCAGACGGGATAAGTGATGCATCAGTCGTGGTCCTAAAGTGGACCGTTTAAAAGTTTTACAACTCAATCGAATTGTCTCAACATGTTTACAAGAACCAGTACTACCCTGAAACACTGTGCATCTGTACAAATGGCTCTTGCTCTCTCTCTCTCTGTTGCATGCAAACGATGTGTCTTGTGACAAATTTTCAGCATTTATATTCATCTCCATTTCATGTTTGAGCGTATCGGATTCTCCGCACCCAGTCCCATTGCGTCTCACAACCTGGATGTTTTCCGTACTGCCATTTGTCTATGCGAGCTAGTGCCAGGGCAGCCTGACGAGAGAAGAAAATGTCGCTGAAAGAGAGGAGGCCAACATCATCGCTTGTCTTTTATTTTTATATTTTATATAAGCCTTAAAGTACAGCTTGTGAGCTGCTCTATTGTAAAGTATCTTTATATACATATGTAATCTGTCTTTTGTTGTTTTTTTGTTGTTTTTTTTGTGGTTAACACAGAATTTCACATCGGAGTTGTTCAATCATCGAATGCAGTTGAAATGCTCATTTTCTTTCAGTTGAACACAACTAATTGCCATTTCTTTGTTCATTCTTATATTAATGTATTAAGAATTTTATTTGCTAGAAATGAGCTATTGTTGCTTGTACCTTTGTACACATATTTATATTTAAATAAAACCATTTCCAATAAAGAAGCAGGCTCCAGTGGATCCTGGAAGTTATTCAGCTACAGCTTCACATAGACAAACAAAGCATGCCATGTAGCAAAAGTGATGAATACATAAATTAGCAGCACTGTCTATGTTGATTTTCCAATTCTCCCACTGCTGCTGTGACTTTAATGAAGACAGATGAGACAGTAGATCCCCCATCACCCCCACTATATGTGTATCCACCTCCTGAAGTCAACATGCCCATTTGGTAGGGTAATAAGATAGAGCTGTGACAAAGGAAGGTATTATTTGACAATATGAGCTTGTCTTGTCACCACTGTTCCCCAGGTATGCATGCTGCTCACGACAGGGAGGAGAGGTACATCCTCATTACAATTCCACTGTGAGAAGATATGAGCTCTCCCAACACATGCATTTATTATGTACAACATAATCTACAAAACAAGACAGTGTCAAAGACGGGCAAAGCAGGTGATGTATTTAGAAACTACACAACCAGATAAAAAGGGTTTATTAACATAGTTCTTTAATATGAAAAACGTAAAAACAAACCGATAAATAATAGAAATTAAGAAGTCCAAGTCACAGCATTTAGAAGTAATATCTTAAAACCAGTCTCCCTTCTAAGAATGGCTTGGTAATTAGAATCAAGGTATACAGATGCCACATTTTAACATCCTACAGCTTAAAAACTGCTAAAGTGTTTCATGATACAAATTCTGTGATTTAAAGACCATTGCTTGACATGCCAGATAAAGTGCCCCAGTTTTGTATTCAGGGACATTTCATAAGATAAAGTTAGTGACCTACTTTACCTGTTGTTTTGTTTTGCTACTTTAGCTGGTGTTTATTCAATATTTTGATTAGGTTTGTGTCTAACAGTGATTCTTGAGAAGAGGGACAAAACAGATCCTATAGATAAAGGACAAAATTTGAATATACAATTTCTTTTTTTTTTTCAAATGTCTGTCTAAACTAACCTGCGCCATGTGAGCACAGCAATGCATGTTTTCCTGGTTTTTGCTTAATATTTTTTATTTTAAACATTGTAGTAGGTGGATGGTGTCTTTAAAATCCCTCGTCCTGTAGCAGAACTCAATACATTATAATAGTTTAAAACAATTAAAGGAATACTAAGACAATATATTATGACAATAAAGTATAAGTATACAAATAAATAATTATAAAAATATCAATAAATTGCATTAAACATCATTTTTATATATTTTCCAACTCAATTAAAATTTGTCCTAAGTTTTTGTCAACACCGTGCCCCATGACCTCTTCCTTTGCCAAGAGGGCAAAGCAGCTCTAGTTAGTTTATGCTATTCTTTAGTTTTTTCTTCTGTTTTATATATAAGTTGTTTGTCACAACCATGATGTGTCAGCACCATAACTGACAATTTACAAAACTTTTATAAAATTTTGTGAAATAAATGCTTAATTATAGTAAACTGTAAATATTTCATGGACCTGATGAGCTACAATAAGGCCTCCTTCAGAGTAACATCATATAAATTGAGGTAGTTTGGCATTTTGTCAACTCCATCAGATTTTAATTGACAGTCTGACTTGTGAAAGTGTTGACAAATCATACTTAAATGTGCAGTTAATTCATTTTAATGTATTTTACGTTTATGTTGTTTTTTGTTTTAAATAATATTTATTTTGTTTCTTGAGAAGCATTTGTCTGTAAAACTGAGTAAAAATATCACTAA
>CAEGAG010012530.1:0-12955 GCA_903067065.1 Brachyrhaphis terrabensis | reverse complement strand
AACTAGGTGAATATAAAAATGCGGCCAAATAGCCTAAAGTTAACATGATTATAATTTGACGGGTAAAAGTAGAACATGACCGATTTAAAACGCTGTCGGTCAAAATGACGGAGAACAAAAAAGTCTAGCGCGACTTCCTGTTCAACAGTAAACCACGAAGAAGAAAAGACAGGAAGTAGCAGGAGGTTGACGGCGCAGCAGAACAATCCATACCATCGGATAATTATCACACGTTTTTTCCTTCTTCTTTTCCATGTCATTGTAAAAATAGTATATGATTTAAAGAGAATAACAAGAAATACAGATTAAAACAATTTAACCGATTTTTACAAGACTAATTCTGGAAAAAACAAATCGTGAATGAATGTGAGGAAAGATGGAGTAATAAATTAGTGTTTCTGATCAGTAATCCGATAACACATTTAACTAGTCTCATAAAATTTAGGATTATTATAAAGTAAGGGTCTTTTTATCGTGTCCACCAGGGGGCGCACTACTAACCACTAGCTAACAGTCATGTGAGTCCAACACAATTTTCTACATATAATCTTTTAGCTACATTATGACAACTATTCATTAAGAGAATTAAAGCATCAATTAAAATATAATTTTAATTAATATGAATAAATATGTTACACTTTGTTGATGTACATTTTAAGAATAATTCAGAAGTATTTCTTCAGCTCAAATGAGCTGAAGGTATGGATCATACAGTGACAGCGGCATGTTCTTTTTTAATTCTAACTTATCACATGAATTAAAGTATTCATATGTGATTTTAAATTGTGAAGTTGTTTTTCCAACATTAGCAGAATATTGACAAAGATTTGAGCATATTTGTAATGGAAACGCAGTCAGTCAGCATGCACATCATCAGCTGTGGTGAAGAAGACCCATGAAGGATTCAGACTGACTCGCATTCAGGTGATGCATAAATGAAAAGAAATGCTGGTTGGCACCACGCTGCAGAAAAACTCAGAAGTGACCGATACTGAACCAGAATTCACATGGAGAAGAAGAAACATTCACAGCTCACAAACCAGACAGACTGAAGATACTGTGGAAAGTTAAGGCCTCCATGTTGGTGGAGCAGCAGCGACTCAGTAAAACTTGAAGGAGTGTGAATAAGGCTGACATGACATAAACATGACATAACATATCATAACATGTCATGAACACTTTGAATGGACTTTTTATGCACGTTTTAATGCAACTTTGCATTAAAAGTGCTGTTATTTACAGAATGACATTCATGACAACAGTTTTTGACAGGGTCTTATGCGCACACTTTTAATAAAGTCTTACCCTATTTTCTCTTTTTCCAATTGTTTTCAGTCTTTCAATGTGTGGAAGAGTCCAAAAACCTTCATGTTCAGTTAACTGGTTACTCTAACCTGCCCTTCAGTGTGAGAGAGTGCGTGGCCACTTGTCATGTACTTTATTATTTATTGCCACTTGTGTCTTTGGGGCTCAGTGCTGCCCCCTATCAGTGAGGAGGCACAGCCCCATAAGTTACATTGTCCTATTAGTTATTGTAATAAACAATAGTATTGTTTTGAGACCATTTCAAATAATATGATAGTAATAATGCAAGAAAACATTCTCAAAGATGAATAAACTTTAAATTGAAATGAACATTTAATACTGGAACTGGAAGACATTTTGAACATCCAAAAATAAATAAGCAAAATTATCCTTCAGAAAAAGAGATTAAAAGCATCAGACTGAAGACTTTAATCATCCAGTTTTTGGTAGAAAGAGAAAAAAGAGAAATGGAAATTATGGAGCTCATTTTAATTTATCTTGCGATTAATTGATTTATTGCTCATTGCGATATATGAACCAACGCCTTAAAACTCCTTGCATTTTTCAATAAAACATCTGATAGTTTATGAACTACCTTTTTAAATTAAAAATGCATAAAATTAGCTTTTTAAAAATTAAATAGTCTCTACCAGATGGACGAAATGAAATCAAACCCTGCTGGCATAAAAGAGCTAACTGGACTTTATATTACTGCTGAATTTCTTCTCAATTTAAATTGATTAAATGCAAAACTAACTTCACAGATTGAAACATTGGATAATTGTGTGTGTTTTTAAGAATCTGTCACAAACAACCAATTAACCTCCAGCTCCAAACAAAGCAGTTCTCTAACGCCCTGCGGTGCAGACACAAGCATATTTTCAACGCTAACTTCAGTCCTGTCACTTATAAAAACAGAAAGAATCGCTGCTAAGCATGGATTTATGATAAAAAATCTACCAAACACAAACCTTCCCTGAACACCAACTTGTCTCAGAAAAACCAACCAGACGATGGTGAACTCAAAAATATTCATGTCAAGGATTCCAGAGAACGAACCGAATAGTTTATCCAAAAGTAAACAATAATTTAAGGTTTTATTTGAAACATAAGTTTTATTTCTAACCTTTTAGTTATAAATAGCTTCCAGCAGCTGTTTCAGAATAATTAAATGATCTCACTCTTCACAGATACTGATTAATTTCACTGTGTTGTGTGTAGGAAATTCTTTAATTAATTTCATTATAATTTTGTTTTACTTTATGTACAATCCTGAATAAATGTAGCATCTAATTTCTTTGTGCTTGTTCTGATTTGGACCAAACTCCAGGAGGCTACAGAGTTACTTTCAGGAATACTGCAGGTATAGGCCCAAATCTTCCAAAATCCGACAAAATCAGGCTGCTGGCTCACATGTTGAGCATAAATAACGATAATATTAACAATTGTAATAGTAATAATAATAATACTACGAATAATAAATGCATTGAATGTTTTCCACCTGCAGGCTTCCTCCTGATGTCAGCAGCAGATAGATGACCACAGATCTGTGCATGCAGACAGGCTTACCTTCCACAGCCCACACCGACGGCAGCATCCACAGAAAACACACCACGTCCATAATCACAGTCATCCCAGTGATCTGAGTGAGCGATCAACAAAAGGAAGAAGAAGAACAAGAAGAAGGAAGGCAGGAAGTGATGCATCCGTCCAGCAGCCGTGCAGCAGCGGAGCCCTGGCTGTGAATTCATTCAGAAACATGGAGCTTCATCCTCGTCATCATCAGCGACAGAAGGGATCATGGCTGGGATCGCTGCTGCTGCTGCTGCTGCTGCTGCTGCTGCTGCTGCTGCTGCTGCAGCCGATCAGACTGGGAGCAACCAACTGGAGGGACGGGGGAGTCAGGAAGAGAAATAAATGAACAATGGATGGATGGATGGACAGACAGACAGATAGATTTTTAAAAATGAATTACCATTTTTTATTGTCATTTTTATCACTATTTAGTTGTTTCTGAATATGTGACAATTTGTAAAATATTGTCCAGAGAAAGAAAAAATAAACATATTATGAAGTATAAGTTAAACTCAAATGTCCCAGCCCTAAACTAAGCATATTATTATAGTTTATTATATCACATTTCAGCATCAAGGCAGAGCAAAGAGTTTTACTTTGAAAGCATAAAAACATCAGATAGTGAACAGTCATCAATACACATCAGATATATTGATCGATGTTCCATTTATTATTAATCAAAGGAAACTTTAAGCAGGTGGGTTTTTAGCCTTGATTTAAAGAAACTCAGTGTTTCGGCTGTTTTGCAGTTTTATGGAAGTTTGTTCCAGATTTGTGGTGCATAGAAGCTGAATGCTGGTTCTGGTTCTGGATGCAGAGCAGAACCAGAACCAGAACCTGAGAGGTCTGGAAGGTTGATCCACAGCAGAGCTTTAAGCTTTCAGTGATTTATAAACTAACAGAAATATTTTCAAGTCTATTCACTGATCTGTTATGACAAAAGTCTGTTGTGCCTCTCAGAATATCGTTCACATATTTGTCTGTGGGTCTAAATAAAAAGATAATTTAATGAAAGATAATCTTACCAATGAAGTCATGTGTCAGATTTATGAAATTATATTATTTAGAGAATCTGTTGCATCTATGTTTTTAGTTTTAATCTTAATTGTTCACCAGGACTCCGCTCTGATTCTCAGCTTCTTGGCAGCTAAATCTGCAGAGACTCTACAGCTGATTTACATGAGTTGTTTCATAACTGGAAACTGGAATGAGCTGAAGAGCATGAGTCAGAAGGAAGATTCAGGAGTAGTGCTGACATTGGAGAGAAAGAAGGAAGAGAGAGAGAGAGAGAGAGGAGGGAGAGTTCTGGGAGGAAATAGAGCAGAAGAATATGAGCTTGACAAAAAGGAATCCAGCCTGCCTCCAGATGAGTGAGGGCTGCAAAACAAGAGATTAAAGGAGCCCAGGGCTTGTTCCCATGGAAACCTTTGCCCATGGAGATGGCGGGGAGAATGCAGCAGATTGTAGGTCAGACGCGCCATCAGCGGTCCAATCAGATGTAAATCTGTCCTGACTTGAGGGTCGGAGAATCAGCAGCAAAGCTGGTTGCTCTCAGTTGCTGCTTTCACTGTTGGGGTTCTACTTCCTGGTTAAAAAAAAAAGAGCTTCTTCTGGATCCAGCGACTGCTCTGTTCAACAAAGAAAATAACAATATGCAGAATTAGAAATAAATCTGAAGCTTTTACCTTTTGTCTCTCAAGGCTGCATGAATAATTGCTGAAAATTGTAAAATATTTCGTGCAACCTGCTGATTTAATCACAGGTCCTTCATTGTTTATGTCTGTTTCCTACTGAATGCAATGGTGTCTCATTCAGCAACAAGCTCATTTTTATATTAGCTGCCCTGAATTATTTAAAGTACTCATGTTTTCTTGCACACTTGGTTCTCTGTCCACTTGTGGTCTTGTTTCATTTTTAATATGACATGATAGTTTCCCTGGAACAGAGAACAAAACGGAGAAAACATGAGTCAGACAGCATGACTGATTCTGTTCTGCAACATCTGAACACATTCAGAACCTGTGTGTGTGTTGGTATGGGTGTGTGTGTGTGTGTGTGTTGGTGTGGGTGTGCGGGGGTGTGTGGGGGTGTGATAGAGACCAAAACCTGCTGATGTTTTTGATCATTTTATGTCAGCACCTAAAGATCTACAAGAACTAACAATATCAGCAATAATAAAAACTCATGAAAGACAAAGTTTTCAGAATCAACACCAGTTTCCTGAAAACCTTAAATCTAGATTTGTTCCCACTTTAACCAGTAAAAAGCTCCTGCACCAGTAACCCAGGGGATTGCAATCATTCTCATTCACATGACTTGGATTTATTTTAGCGCCGCCATAACAGTCACTGGCCACTAGGTGGCAGCATTCACCTTCAAATTAAACAAATAAAACGGGGTCAGTGCTCAGTATGTCAATGTTCTGCAGAGGCCTGCTGCCAACGAGCTGTCACCTGATCCAGGTGTGCTGAACCAGGGTGAGAACTAAAACATGCAGAAGCCCTTGGAGACTGAAGTTGGAAACCCTGTTCTACAGAAAATTAACTCAGGGTGGCCTAAAACTGCAATATTATGAAAAATTACCTTTTTCTTTTGTTAATTTTCTGTCATGTTATAATTTTATTCCCTCATCAAAAACAAACCTGGAGTGTTGCTTTGATTCTTTCGTGCATCCTTTAAACTCCATGGCAACCATTTAGCTGTGCAGAACACCTGGGTGGAACTAGCAACGCCTTTGAGGTGTAGCTCCTCCCCCTTTGAGCTCCTTCAGACTAGCCAGCAGCAATTAGCAAACACCTGGTGGAACTGCTGAGCTCATTATAGGAGCTACTTCTCAGAGCGACGTTGATAAAAACACTAAAGGGTTAATAGAGGAGCCATGTTGAGAGGACTTCCTGGAGGCGGAGCTTCGGAAATAGCAGGAGTTTTTAAAGTGACGGAGGCCCAATTTCAAGAAGTTAAATTACGAAGTTAAATTTCTTTAACTCATATTTGATGAGCAGCATTTTTCCAAAACCTGAAGGTAACATAGTTACTTGACTGCGCTATAAAATGGCACAATGTGAGCATAAATCAACTAATAATGCAAATCCATGCCACAACTTTTAGAGTTTTTTTTTTTTTTTTTAACAAAAAGGAAATTATGAATTACTTTTTTAAAAATTATTTCATTTATTTAACCAGGTAAAAGACTCACTGAAATCTAGACCTCATTTTCAAGACGGACTTTTCCTCCATTACAGAATATTTGCTTCCTTGTGTTGATCAGTGTTGTGTGTTTTGTTGATGTGAATAGTTAAAAAATCCAAACACCTAAATTGCTGCATTGATGGTAATTATAATAAAATTGATACTGGGAAGCATTTTTAATTAATTTTTCTGATCAGAATTTCTTTTAGTAAGTAAGAGCGGATATGACTGACTGCAGGTTCTAACATTATTAAATGTTAAAGACGTTTTGGGATTTCTTGATGTTTTTTCCTGCCATCTTTGATTAGTTTTTTATTGTTTGCGTCAGATTTTGCAACAGCAATGAACAATTATTTTTGACACATTTTATGTATCTTTAGCAGGTCTTCTAGTAAGTTTGGTAGTTGTTGTGTAGAAAGTCTAGTTTTAACCCTTTTAAGATGTAAAAAGTGAAGAAATATGAATTATCTTAATGCTCGCCGTCAGAGCTCTTGACTGGGATTTTAGATTAGCTGGAAGCTCTGCAAAAAGCTTCTTGGACATCCTGATAATAAATTAGTCTGGCCTGGAAGTAACACATGCATAATCAATGGGATTAGCTTTAATTATTTGGAATACTTTAAGTAGCAAAAAGCAGTTCTTCACGCTCACGTATCCTCTCTCTGAAGCTTAGAGGGCCTGTGCAGCTGCTGCTCTTTGCCATCTGATTCTGCATAGTGCGAGTCTCTGACATTTATTACCATAAACTCTCCGTCGCCCTACCCATTTCAAAAGGACAACTATTTCTTGTCAAGGACACCTGCTGAAAATAACCCCGTCTGTGTAACTATTGTTATTTCTATATCTGATATCCTCACAGGCCAGCAGGACAGTAAATACAGCCAGGAAAAGTGTTTTTATTTAAGAATCAGTCATAATTTCCATTACTGTAAGTGTAAAATTACAGTGACCATTTTAATAGTATCAACAGGCTGTAAAACCAAACACACACAATATGACAACAGTGTGAAGTTAAATCAGACCAAACTTGTTTTAAGTCAGTTAAAATCACAAGTTATTTCTATTCAAATTCCACAACAATGAAGGAAAGAATTGTTCAGATTTATTTATCTATGAATTTAAAAGCAAACGTTTATGTTTCCTCAGTATTTGGTGGCATTTCCTTTGACCTGATGACTCGGGTCAAACCTGTTGGGTTTCCTTCCAGAAGATTTCCTCTTCTGTTTGGTGGAGTAGTTTGGTGGAGTTCTGGTCCATTCCTCCTGACAGAACTGGGTCAGATTTATAGGGTTTCTTGTTCACACACCTTTCAAGATCTACTCCTAATTTCTCTGGACATCAGAACCAAACATTGACTTTGTTGGCTGCTGAGAGTCATCGTCCATCTGGAGCTTTACCGTCCTGCTGATGCCTTTAGATGTTGCTCCAATATTTCCACATGATGTTATTTCATTGCCAGTTCCTCCTGCAGCAAAACAGCCCACAACATGATGCTGCCACTCCCGTACTTCACAGTCAGGATGGTACAAAGGTGGCTCATTTTCTATCTCTTTTTCTTGTCATAGAACTACACTTGTTTGTTTCTTTGTTTGGTTGTGACACCTTCTTGCTAACTGTACCGTTAGAGTTCATACACTAGCACTTTACCACAAACTAGATTTAATTTAGCTTTCATCCCGTGAATTGCACCATTGATTCAGAACTAATTTATACGGCTTTTTGTTTCATTGTGTCTCTTTCCTGTAAAAATCATAACTTCATATTTCAGAATGAGCCTCCTAATGTAATACATCCACCATAAGGCTGCATGCACACAGTGTTTATCTATTTTTAGGTTTCTTCTGTTATCTTCCATTTATAGATGGCCTCTCTTCTTCATTGTCACTCCTCCCGCCCTCCACTATCATAGGATAATGAAAGTTGGGCCAGAACCTTTTTTAGATGCCACATGAGCCAACATAGCAGACAGAGCAACATATTCCTGCCAGAGCTTGTGCTGGTTCTGAAGGTAGTGGTGTGGCCGAGTCCAGAACCGACCAGCAGTCATGGATGACGTATATAAAGCAGCGGTGAGTTCTGATAATTGGTGATATGATCTGCTAATTTGCTCTCCTTCATGGGGGAAAAAAGTTATGATTAAGTCAATGTTCATTCAGAGATTCCAATCAATTTGAAATTACAAATTAAAAATGCTTCCAATCGGCTACGCTAAGGTCAAACATCTCGAACAATGAAGTTCAATTTTTATTTTACTGCATCAACCATTTTCTAACGGCTCAAAATCTAAGTTTTAATCAGAAATAGACGTCTACAGAGCAGATAGAGGCTTGAGGTCTGGTTTCTGTGACTGACATCAGAACAATGAACAGCTGGTGAGGAACAGATCGCAACTTAAGCTCCACAAACCTCACAAGAATAGCAGCGGCTGAAGCAGCGCGTGTCGCGTTACAGTGCAGCTAAACTGAGAATATTGTCACCAAGAGAACTGAGGTCCTACTTCACCACAATGCTGTGAAGAGGTGGATAAACAGTAACTGTTTTTCATCTGCAGGTAGAGAATCTGACAGAGGAGCAGAAAAATGGTGAGGAAACTGCAACTGCTAGAATAAAAACGACTTAAAATACTGATTTTATTTATTATGATGTTTGTCTGCATTAACCGTTATGTGTCTGATACTAATAATATCTCTACACATGTTTCTAAACAGAGATTAAAAAGTATCACATGTATTGAGTCTTCTAACTGAAAGCTTAAAGAGTCGGCTCTAAGGTCGGCCATGTTTGGTGTGAAGAGGATCCTCAACATTTTGGCCCCGCCCACTCAGGGCAGGAAGCCTGTGTTTTAATTGGGGCCATCCGTCTGTGACTTTAGCCAGACTCAGCAGAAAAACTGAAAACTTTTACATTTTGCTGAACTGTTGGCTCTTCACAGAGCTCTGTGAAATGACACAGGTGAAAAAGTACATTAGATGCTTAGCGCCCCCTACAGCATTTCAAATAATATCCAGGTTTGTGCTCTGCTTTGACTTGGAGTTAGGAAATTTGCACAAATATTATTTTTTATGTCTATGGAAAAAACAACCAGTGGTGAGCAATGCTAGCTAAAATGTTAGCTGTGCTAACCCTAAAGCACTAACCATAAACATTAGTTCCACTAATGCTAAAGAGCTATACCAACATGGTATTTAGCAGAAGCTAATGGTAAAGCACTAAATTTAATCATGTTGATACTTTATTCAACTGAACATTTACAAAAGTCAAGAAAATTGGCTCCTCAAAATTTACCTGGAAAACTAATTTAGGGGAACCTAAATGAAAAAATGCATTGTTAATGATAGCAAGATGCTAAAGTGCTAATAAAAAAAATTACTATTAGCACATTTGATAAATATACCTGAATGTTTCCTGGTCATCTCCTTCTGAGGTTTTCCAGGTTTGTCCCACTGTTCAAATCCCAAATGCCCTAGAAGGACCTCCACCCCTCTAGTCTGGGAACATTACAGGAGGAGCTGTATAGTATCTCTGGGTTTATCTGGGATTTTCTCCTAAATCCGGTGCCTCTCTGACCCAGTCTTGGATTGGTACAATCAGTGGAGGGATAGATTGCCATTTGGACCACAGAGACAAGATTTACCAGTTTTAATGACAGCAAATGTTTCACACATCTAACCCTTTCTCTATTTTGAAGCTTTTCCTTTGTAAAACCATTTGAAAGGTCAGTGCTTGAATATTCAGAACGTTTTGTCCAGTCACAACATGGTTTGCTAAGTTTACTTGTGGGTGACACAAAGGTCATAGAAACTTGATATTGGAATAAAAAGTACAAGAGATGCCATCCCATTTCATGTAGAGAAGTATCTGGTCTCATGAACACCCAAAATGTGACCCAAGAGATCTGGTTCTGTCTTCAGATTGGTTCAGGAGGCTTGTGAACATTGGAGCACTTGGTCAGAACGTAACTTTTGGTTGATTTGTTTGCAGTGTATTTGTAGTTGTCAATGCATTTCTTTTCTTTTTGCCATGGCTTGTTCCCACGTCTCAGCAGAAAGTTCTTGGTCCTCAAACATGCAATGCTGTGTTTCTTCTAGAATTCAAGGCTGCCTTTGACATCTTCATTCAGGATGCTGAAGATGGCTGCATCAGCACAAAAGAGTTGGGGAAGGTGATGAGAATGCTGGGACAGAATCCAACTCCTGAAGAGTTACAGGAGATGATCGATGAGGTGGATGAGGATGGTACGTTACCATTTTGCTGCCTGTCCTTTGACCTCACTTTAAGAAGAAATACCTTTTCTGTTTTATTGGATGATATAAAGGTAGAAATGCTTAGGGATACTATAAATATATAATTAGTTTTATAACACCAGGCTTTATGTTCACAGGGAGCGGCACAGTAGACTTTGATGAATTCTTGGTTATGATGGTCCGATGCATGAAGGAGGAGAGCAAAGGGAAATCAGAAGAAGAGTTGGCTGAACTTTTCCGCATGTTTGACAAGTAGGTTTTATTTAAATGCTCATTCTCTCCTAGAGGTAGAGACAAAGAAACACTGACTCCGTCATATAGATTAGAAAATTGACTAATCCTTAAATCAACTTTAAAGCAGTGTTTTACCTTTTGTTAAGGAACGGGGATGGCTACATTGACTTAGAAGAACTGAAGAACATGCTGGAATCCACCGGAGAACCCATCACTGAAGATGACATTGAGGAACTGATGAAAGACGGAGACAAAAACAATGATGGGAAGATTGATTATGATGGTACTAATCTTTTTTTCACAACTCTTAAGTTATGAAAACAAACTATTGATAACTAAACTGTATTTAATATTGCATCCTTTGTCCGGGATGACTGAGGTTGTGATCTAGTGTCACTCAAAGCAATAGTCCTTATTGGGATAAAAAGCACATTTCTGATTGGACCTTTGCCTATTCCCAGATTTTTCTGTGCATCTCAAAATATTTTCAGATTTTGTCATAGCACATAACTTAAATATTCAAAAGACAGTGCAGAAATATCTAAGCACAATTCTAGTTGACATGCTGTTGGCTGGCGTTTGCAAAGAGGTCAATCCAGGAATGGCATTTAGTTCCCTTGGTGCTGATTGGCTGAACCTTCAAGAGTAGATATAAAGAAGACAGTTGATGTTAGCATCTGGGTTAGAGCTAAGACGGTTTCCAATGTGTGCATTAATGCATATTAAAGTTTAATTTGTTTATTAACTATTAAAACAGGAAGTTATACATCTTAGAGGTGACCTCAGATATTTGCAGATTGTAACTATTCTTGGAGAGTTGTAGTCTCTAAGAGTTTTGCATAAACTGGCATTTGGCCTGTCTAAAATAAACTGTATTAACAGATTCTGTGTTTTGTCTTTGGCAGAGTTCCTGGAGTTCATGAAAGGTGTTGAGTAAAGAGCTCTGGTGGCATTTCCCTTCAACACTTCACTTCAAGTTGTAATGTCATCAAAGTCCATTCCTGAAGACATGTTTACACTTTTTCTTTACAAACATTGTCTTCTGACAGCAGTATGAAATCAAAGTGTATATGAAAAGACTTTTCAATAAAATCATTGCTATTATCGTTTGGATTATCATATTAATAACACGACACTAGGTTTTTTCAGGCTTGGCAGAATCGAGGTAATGAGTCTAATCCCAATGATTTTGAAGGGTCTTACAAAAAGTTTCCTTCCCATGACCTATTCATTTAAACCAGGTGTGTAAAATAATGAAATATCTAAATAAATGTAAATATGTGGAACACCATTTACATCAAAGTCAGTATTGTCTCCACCTTCAAATTTAATTTCATGATCACAGGTGCAGTGGCTAAAAGGTCTAGCTGAAGTTTGTTTGTTTAGCTAATTGGCTAACTGTCTGACAAAACAGAAGGACAGATGTGCTTTAAGTCACTGTCCTTTTTGTGCTAGGAATTATTATCTCCAAAGAAATGTCTGTCATTAGCATTGCTTTGTGTCACAATGGCCACACATCCACAAACACTCCATCTGAAAGAACAGTTTAATGGATAATCTAGATTCAAAGGCTCAGTTTATGATGTCCAAAAGATGTCAGCAAGCTCCAGAACTGTCCTGTTGAGATGACGTCTCTCCTTCCCCACCAAGGAGCTTTTCTAGCAGCTGCAGAAGTTGATATAAATGTATCTGTACGGGCAGTGACATGGAGACTTCCAGAC
Organism: Brachyrhaphis terrabensis; assembly: GCA_903067065.1. NCBI lineage: Eukaryota > Metazoa > Chordata > Actinopteri > Cyprinodontiformes > Poeciliidae > Brachyrhaphis > Brachyrhaphis terrabensis. Next base: position 687 of record CAEGAG010012530.1, on the reverse strand, counting down.
AGCTGCTTCATGTCAAGAAGGTCAGCAAAGAAGTGACTTCTGTCCAGGCTAAAGAACATAGAAAAAGTCTGAAGGTAATACTGATTGTTTGAGACATCTAGAAAATCATTTGTCCAAGAAAGAGAAGGTGAGAGCCAACATGCACCAACTGACAGAGATGGTCATTAACATGATAAAAGGTGTAGAGCTGATTAAGTTTCTGGCAAAACGATATTCCATATTTAGACATTATACTGAGATAAAACATCACCCACAGTTATTAGCACTGCTGATGAAGATGTGTGATTAAATATTTAAACAAAATCTTCACACACAATTATTGTCGCCCCAGTTGTTAGCAGTTTGTAGAACCCCATTTCATCAATAGATCTGCGCTTAGTCTCCTCCCACATCATTTCATAGAGTTGGAGCAAATAGAGGGATCAGACCATTCTCTCCAGATCAGAGGTATCAAACTCCAGTTCTTTAGAGCCAGTGTCCAGCAGAGTTTGGAAGTGCTTGTCCCAACACAGCTGATTTCAACAGCTAAATTATCTAACCAACATGTCTTAAAATTCTCCACAGGCCTGGCAACGAACCAATCATTTGGTGCAGGTCTGTTGACCTAGGACAGGGGTCGGCAACCCAAAATGTTGAAAGAGCCATATTGGACCAAAAAAACAAAAAACAAATCTGTCTGGAGCCGCA
>CAEGAG010012484.1:0-45656 GCA_903067065.1 Brachyrhaphis terrabensis | reverse complement strand
GAGCATATTTGTTCTAGCAGTAACAGTGTTTGATGCATGTTATGTTGCTGTATTCTGTGGCGGAATAAATCGAGCACATTTAATTCTAGCAGAAACCGCGTTTGGTTTCGTTTTTGCCGCCGATCTCCTGCGATCCTGACTTAAAATTTCATAAAACAATGATAAACAAAAATTGGTTTGTCTGTGGCTTCTTTTTTACAAAAAAAAAAAAGGTTCTGCGGCATCATAGTTTGAATTCAGTATGGGGTTGTTTTTGTTGCTTTTGCCAAGCAACATCAGCAGAGTTCCCTGATCAGCAGTGTGGAGGTAGACATACCCATGGACTGACCATGTCCCTGGGCTAAGCCATGAGAGATGCTCATTTCTCCCTTTAGTCAAAGTGCTTCAGGTCAGTGAAACCAGAGAGGAGAGGGAGAGTTAAGCTGACCAGACCCTGAACAACTTTAGTCTCTGATTACATAGCTTTTCTCTCCTGAGTGTACACTTCTCCACTCTGGCATACTGATTAGGCCGATTCAGGCTTCTATGATCACTGTAGCTTGTAGGCCTGACTTGAGCCTTGCCTCCCCCCACTAGTTCTATACTCCATCTCCCAGTCCGTTCCTACAGAACCTTGGGTTATCGTCAGAAGTCTATTGCCCTGCTAAGTCTCAGAAGAAATCAGTAAGGCTGGAATGGTGAGAAGGCCTGGGTTGAAGGAGGCCTTGGAGAGGTGCTCTAGCTCTGCTGAAACTCCCCTCTTGGCTTTTTTTAGGGGGAGGGGAGCGGAAGGAAAATCAATAGGCAAGAACCAAGAGGCCTGTGATGGCATGGATAATCACATTTCTGCATTAATGTTTTAGATGCTGGGAGAACTCATCTGTCTAGCTGGTCTCTAGTCTTTGGTGCAGAGCTGCACAATAAGCAGCTAACATTTACAAACAAAGGATTCATTTATATGTTGCAGGCTCACACATGTTAAGCAAAAAAGAGCATATATTAAGACCCTCCACACACCTTACATATGTTGCACAATGTAAAAAATTAAAAACTAAACATACAGAAAGCACAAGTTCAAAATACTACAAAGCATAATGTAATCTATTCATAATTTATGGATCACCAAAGGTCTGTGACAATTACTTTGGCAAAAAGATTAAAAAGAACTTTAAAGGAAATTGGGCTGAAATAAATGCAAGTTGGCACTTTATGCCACAGCTTCTATGTTGCTTTTCTATGATATTATCACACATAAATCAGGCTCTGGCAGACGGGCACATGGTGGCCGACAGTAACAAATATGCAACAAACAGCGAAACGAGATGCAAACTCCAAAACACACAAACACAAACACTTCTTGGGACCTCAATCATGGGGTCACCACCACCTCCCCTCCTCAAACTACAGAATTTGATGCATCACACACACACACACACACCCCCACACACAAAACAACTACTCCTTTAATACACCACACTGGTGAAAAATAAGTAAACCAATGATGTAAAAACATGGCGTAGCTGCACTCATACACTATGTCTGCTCTCTAAGGCATTCTCAAAAGCTGTAAAACTCAAGGACAAACGTCTCCTCACCGGAGACTTTAACTTTACAGTATATGACATGCACCTTTTATAAATCATGAAGAGGGAACACATTTACAAGCAAGAGTGAAAGTGTAATGTTTGACCATTAACCCTTCAAAATAGGGATAAGTTAAAATATTTTTCTTACTACAAATTTAGATAGCAAAAAAATTCCAAGGAAAGGAATATAAGTAATTAGTATGAGAAGAAAACACTGTGGCAAACCTTAGCATAATAACTTCAGAAGTATTGGAATCTCCAGAGAAGAATATTATATTTTGTTAGACAGCTGCCACAAATAGACAATAGGCAGCGGAAAACGACAGAGTGACTTGCCAAGATCAGAAGGCGGATAGTGGGTAAAACAGAGCTGCTCCAAAAACTCTGGAGCACATTTCAAAGAATCCTCATTTTGGATGAACTGAGTGGATAGATGAAGCTGTGAGGAATACTTTCTCACCTAAACACTTTTTGTGACAAATTAATAGTGTACTCACCTCCATTTAACGCTTATACTTCTTGTTTTTGCTGAATGTCTGGTCTGATATGATTTGTTTTTATGTTTGACTCCCCCTACTGGCCTGGAGCACTTCCGTTATATGGAGCGAGTTTGCTGTTGTTTTTGTTGTTTGCAACATTTTGATTGTGATTGCAACATTTGTGATTGTAGCATTTTGTTTGTGCCAAATGCAGCATTTTTGTTTCCATTTGTTTATTGTGTTTGTGTGTTTTGGAGTTTGCATCTCGTTTCGCTGTTTGTTGCATGTTTGCAACTGTCGGCCACCATACACTTCCTATCTAAAACTCACATTTGGCAAATCCCCGTGAACTGTCATGTTTCTCATGCATGAAAAAAGAAAAATGTCAGTTTTATTTGGGCAAAACTGACAAAGAATCGCTATGAACTCGAAACTATACAAATTATTTAGAGAGTGAGGGGCAGTGTTTTGGGTTCACTCACACACACACTCATGACATCATCCAAGTACTTGGTCTTGATCTTTCACACTTATACTTTGGTACCTATGTGGCACATTGCCATTTCTAAACAATCACATTGAAAATTGTGTGGGCTATTCATATTATTTCATAATATAAATAGTATTATGAAATAATATGAACTATTGAATATAAAATTCAATAGTTGAATCTTTTATGGAGTGAGATGGGATCAGTTGGTAAGGGTCAGTGAAAAGGACAGTACTAGATGAGTGGCGGGCGAAGGGAGGGGGGTCAGCATCTCTGCATGTGCTTGGTGTCATCTGACTTTCTGGCTGGCTTGCTGATCTCCTCTGATTTACAGTATATGACATGCGCCTTGAAGCCCAACCCCTAACAGAGGCAACATCAATTACCTCAACTCCCCCCACCCTTGCTGACACATAGCCAAGGCCCTTAGCATGTAGGATAAGCTCCTCTCTCTTCCCTCCTTCACTCAGGTGGAATGAGTGGATTGAAGAACACTGGAAGTGAAACAGAAGACTATTGGAGTAAAGAAGCATTTTCCTGCCTTCCAAAGCTTAATTGGTACTTCAAATCCTGTTGCCGACAACAGGACCAGCTGTTGCTGCGTTAGTGAATTCATTCCTGGGCTTGGCAAGGAATGCATTCACGTTGCCACATTAAGCTTAATGTGCCAATGCTTAATGCAAAACCCAAAATCTTACCAAGCATTTTTTTTTGTCTAGTTTCTATTGCAACTATCCTGGTATGATAGGATAAAACAAAATTAACTGAAAAGTAACTGTTATAGGAAACTGCTTTAAGTCAATAATTCCTTAATATCGATGAAAAAGTACTTGTTCTATTGTTAGATTATATCACAAAAGATATTTCCCCATGCACAGCTTAAGAACTTTACGTATAGCAGGTAAGTAAGCAAGACATGGGAAATGTTTCCTGTATGAAGTATTTATGTTAAGTTTTCCTCAGACCACCCAGCCCTGAGACTACATTGTAAAGCTTTTGAACAACATACATCAATGTTCTCAGGACCAGAATTAAACAGGGTGATGTGGCATTTAGTTCACACACTGCTGAGATCTGGAACAAACTACCTGAAAACCTGAGGTGTGCAGAAACTATTTTCTCCTTAAAATCAGGACTAAAAACATTGGCGTTTTATACAGCTTTTGATCAAACTATCTGAGTAATGACCTTTTTGAAACATTTTTTCTTTTATGGATTTAATATCTGTATTTTAATACCAATTTCTTTTTTGCATTGCTCTTGTGCTTCTGCTTTATTGTTTTGTTCCGTCTTTCCTTTGGTTCCAGTAAAGCATATCTGTCTCAATGGTAGAATATAAATAAGCTTACATTGTGTTGCCTTTATTTATACTCAATTTTATTCCTAATTTATTACTTCCTAATGTTAGACAAAAGTAATAAACAAAAGCAAGTGGGGTCAACAAGAGGTGAGCAACTGATTGTAGTTGCAATAAAGAAACTACATGGTTGCTGGTCTCTCGTCTGTACATTAGGACAGCAATTGGCATAGCTCAGCCATATGTTTTGCTCTTAGTTGCTGCAAAAACACAAGCTGCACAGCCTGCCCTGTTTGAGCTCATAAGTCACATTTTGGTTCTGACCCAAAGGTGCCAGAAATGACAGGCTCAGGAAGGGGGGAACTTCCTCTGAGATCTAGGGAGAGCACCGGGGTTCTATGGAGGTTTGACTCTGGCAGGAACTGCACGTGACTTCTGTTAAGGTGGACTGTTCAACACTTGTCTCTCTTAGTGTACATGAACATTTGCTGTTGGAGGAAAAACTCAAGGGAAACACACAAGAAACATATTCAGGGGTGCCATTCAAGTTCTATAAAAAAAACTTTCTATTTATTAAAGGAATCAAATCCCAAAATGCTGCTTTGTGGGAGTTTTTCACCAGCATCAAGAAAAAATGGCAAATTGTTTTGCTTTACTAATAAAGACCACTCCTAATAATTAAAACATGATGGAAAAAGAAAAGGGAAGAACTCTGGAGTTAAGGGCAGCTTTCCAGGTAAGTAGGACAAAGCCTCAAAGCAGAAGGATTATCTTAAAAGTGAAACATGGATTCAAGAGTAAAAGAAATTAGTCACCAAGAAGTTAAAAAAATGCTTGATTGGCATGAAAGATTATAGAATAGGATAGACTAGAATAGTCATGGCCTGAAGGGTGAATATTGCATAGTAACCAAATTTATTACACACCTTTTTTTTGTTTGTTTGTTTTTTGTTTTTTTTTTCAGAATTTGCAAAAGATTGCAATTAGTTTGAATTCAAAGATGAGATGTAGAGCAGATAACCAGTGATGCATGACTCTCCAACCTCAAATATCAATAAATGCAAACCTGACACTGTCATGTAAAAAGCAGCTTAATGACATTGGACAGATTGCCTGGTTACTCACCTGTGTCTGTAATGTCAGTCAAATATAAATCTACCACCTGTAGTCATCTAGGTCAATATGTAACCCCAAGCTCCAGCGAGGCATGCTGTGACAAAAGTTACAAACATATGTAAAGGTTACAGAGGTGGAACACTAACACTTCTGAATGTTTTCCCAACTTTATAATGCCAGTGTAACCACTGCTTAACCAAATGAGCAATGAGCTCAGTAATAATGTCACTTGTGCTCTAGGATCACACAGGAGAATGATAAGCAAATATGTTTTAACAACGCCAATTACCAACCAATAAATGGAAAAAAAAATTAATTGTCCACTCTTACTCTTATAAAAATAAATTTAATGTTCAAAATCGGTGGTTTTCTAACCTTTTACCTTAAAAACTCTTTTTTTTTTTTTTTAAAAAAGAAAAATACATATTCCAGTTAGTCCTTCAGTACAACAGTTCAGTCAGTCAGCTCAGTCAATGTGCACATAATTTGTCATTTTTGAAAACATTCATCAATGAATAGTTTGTGGGATGAAAGAATTTAAGAATTCAGTCTGTACAAATTTTGCAGTGCTGCTTTTCAGAAATGGAGTGGAAAGCCTTGAGCTGCAGTAAATCATGTTGTGATTAGAAGAGCTCCATTTTACTGATTTCTTCTGCCAGAGAAGACCAGCCATCCAATGCTAGTTTCTCCAGCCACTGGACAGAAACACAACTGTGAAGCCAGCAGAGGAGAGATAAGCTGATAAGAACATGAGCTGGAGGAAAGAGGAGACGGAGGAGTGCAACATAAAGGTGGTACTTGCCTGATGTAGTAACTGTTGGTAATGGCTCTGGCCACGTTCATGTTGCAGTATCATATAGTGATGGGAGAGAGGTGCTAGTTGGAGATTTATTTGAAGAAAATTGTGTTGGGGAGGGGCACCTGTAGGTTGTACCCTAACAGAATGACCCCTGACCTCTCTCACTGCCAGAGCTGCTTGGGGTCTCCCAAACAACCGAGGGGACCATGAGCTTAACCAGTGTCTGTCAGGGCCCTCAGCAGTGTCAGATAGCTTAGGGCTTTTTCAGATGTATTTTTCAAAAGGTGGAAATCAATAAGTAAGGCTGGAGAGAGGCAGATGCAGAAACATGAGCTTGTGATATTTACTTTGCTGTTAGGCATAACATGTTCAGAGAACATTTTTAAAAAATGCTTCAAAAATATGTTTGGATGCAAGATATAAATAAGTCAATAATTGCACCTTAAGCCACCTTTTCTGTAACAATAAAGGACTTATTAGTTTTTAACACTATTGAAACCCATATTTAGAATTCTGCTTGTGTTAATCTCCAAAACGTATTTTAATTTGTCCCAACATAATGCTTTCTGGAATGTACGGATCCAGTCTGTAACTGAATAAAATCTAAATGTATTAACTGAGGCTGGATTTATGCTGACTTTGCTTATGATCAACCAATCTTATGAAATGTGGCATTAAATTTTTGTCTTTGTGCTGCGAGCTGGAACATATAATGGAGAATCGCTGCTGATTCTGTAATTCCTTGCTTGACAAGTAAAATGTATTTGGGATCTAAGATGCACCAAGCATCAGTTCTTCATTTTTCCTTTCCATTTTTAAAATTGCTGTATTGTTGTTAATTTTATTTGATTTTCTGCCTGTTTTAAGATATCGGTAGTGCATTGCATGTCTGAGTCTTGTTCTGGTCCTCTCAGCTGATGAAGTATGGGGGAATTTTACTGCCATAAGTCAAGTATGGGTCGGTTTCTAAGCTAGCTATTTCAAACTTTTGCAAATGCTGCGGTCTATGAGCCCCAACCAGATGTTTTACTTTCAAAGACAAATTAGTTCAACTTGAAGAAGTGGAAGCCATGAATAAACCCGTCAAAAACAACTTTGGAAAACAATTTTGGTCGCTCTGTTCAATACCGTCTCTCACTTCTGACGTCCATCATGGCACTTCGAATGATTAAGTGACATATTGGCAAAGGTTCAATACATAGCCAGACAGGCACGCCCACTAGAAGGAAACAAACGCACCCAGTATAACACTTTCATTCTACTGTCTGAGGTGATGGTACTTTTTGTTTAGAGAGTGAGCAGAAAAGAATTCAAAAGTGACCAGAGAGGTTTAGATGCGTAGATTTGATCCAAGCAGAGAGATGCTTTGAGTGTGAGGAGAAAGGTTTGAGAGAACACAGTGAATACTTGAAGAGATCAGAACAGGAATTGCAAGATTTGAGAACGGCACATGAAATCCTTCTTTCAGACTGAAAATGTGTGTTCTTGATTTATGGCAGAAAAAAAATCCCCCATACATCCTGAACTCTCTTCAGGAGTTGTCTTTCTGCTTAAAGGAAGCAGATCCTCTCTGCTGTCCTCTGCTGTTAACTCAGGAGACGAATTGGTGCAAAAGTCCTTTTCATTGCATTTTGATGACTTCTTTAGAAAACTGATTGATAATATTTAAGTTTATTTTTAAGAAAGTATTAAATTTGACTTGCCTTTTAGTCTTTGTGTGGAACATGAGCCTGAAGTAAATGACTTAGACCTACAGATAGCTTTGAGATGACTTGTTGGGATTTGTGACTGCATAAATTAAAGAGAATCAACTAAGCTCAGTTGAATATATTAACAAATAAAAGGATAAGTTTGTAGTTGATTTAAATTTTTGTGCAATAATGTAAACAATGAAAAATGTCAATGTTACATGACTGCAATTAAATTAAATTAAATTAAATTAAAATGATGAAAAAGTTTGCTCTCCATCTCTGAAGATAATTTTGTGATTGGCCTGGAAGCAGACTTGTTTAGCTGTGGTTTTCCTATCCTGCCTGTAGGATTGCATTCTGGCCAGAGACCAAGCAGATAATTGGATTCACATTGTGTCTGTGGGGGTGTGGGGAACAAACCCCACCTCGCCCAAGGATGGTCCACAGCAGCCGGTGTGACGGTGATGTTGTTGTGACCCTGCCTCTCAGGGGTCACAACGAGAAATTACAGAGTTGGCTGTCAAGCTGAGACCAATACTCTTCCCAGAGGTAAGCTACCTTCAGAGCTGCTGAACCCACCCAGCAAACCAATACACTAACTTTTTTTTTTCTTTTCTTCTCCTGTTTAGCACAGCACTCACTCTCTCCCACTGCATAGTTCTGCTGCCACTGGGTTTCCAGACCTGTTGTTGTCCTCCAGGGCTAAGAGAAGGGAGAACAAAATACAGACTACAACAGAGCTTTGCCAGTGAGCAAGAATGCCAAATGCTGTAGGCCAATGGTTGCTTATACAGCATTACACAGCTTATAAAAATAAATATATACAAATAAAAAATAACAATCCCACTTGTGGTGGATGCTCTTACCACCACATCGTGTTACTATTTTTTCTCGGAATTTACATTATTATTAGTTACAGATTACATTATCCATGAATATTTTTTCACCATGATTAAAAAAACTTGAATTCTAAGGAGTTTCCCATCCAAGTACTGGCCAGGCCGAGAATATCATTGAAGCTAAGCAGCTTCTATGAGGAATTTAACTGGAGGAATTTTTCTGCCATAATTCAACGGCAGAAAAATTCCTTCATACACAAGTATTAAAAGTTTTGAGAAAAAAGACATGAAATCCTGCTTTCAGTCTGAAAATGTATGTTCTTGAATTATTGCAGAAAAATTCTCCCCATAGTTTGACTCTTCCTACACCAACTGTAAGGGACCAGACATAACCAAGGACAAAGGGTCTTCAAAAATTAGAAAAAAAAAGTCAATTTAATAACACCAAAAAATATTTAACAAAGCATCAAACTTCAATGCAAAATAAGTCAATTGATAAATAACCACTAAAGCAAAACTAACATTAATTTAGCAAGTAAGTGAATATTATTAAAGCGACAAAATTAAATAACTAAGGTCAACTTTGTTAACAAAGCTGGAATATATCATTTTGTCTCTAGAAAAAACTGAATGTTGCAAGCTTCCTCCTCTGGCTTCTGTGTTTGCAGAACCTCCAAACAAAAATATTAAGTCTAAGTAAACCATTCAGACAAATATTAATAAAGAGTGCAGCCATTAGAAAATATATGTCTTAATAAAATAACTTTGAAAAACTGGATTTGAGCTGTTCACTTGTCCTCACTTTAATCCCGCTGGGCCTAAAAGAGTTTTTTTGTCATCAACAGACCCAGAGACAGAAGACGAGAGTGGAGCACAGGAACTTAAAGCGACTAAACTGTCTCTCTTCAACCTTAGGTCAAGACCTCTGTGTTACATGACTTCTTCACCTCTCGAGATCTAGACTTCATATTCAACTGTTGTTCTCCTCATTGTTTCTCTCATGACAGCTCTAGAATTTCATACATGATTGGACTTCTCTCAGGTAAAGCTTTGGAGTGGATACAGGCTCGCTTTCAGGCCCATTACAATTTTAGTTGTTCTTTTGAAGATTTTATTTCTTGCTCGAATTTAAACAAGCATTCAGCCAATAATCAGATCACAGGTGTCTCTCCAGAAATTTCTGAACATTAAAACAAGGTCAAAGATTAGTTTCTGACTTTGAAATTGATTTTAGAATCAAAGCTGGGATTCTAACGCACTTAAAAATGTGTTTTTTATGCTTTAAGCAGCCCCTTAAAGATGAATCGGTTACAGTTGATTAATCCAAGACTCAACAAAATCATTTCCATGGCCATTTGTCTAGGTAGCAGTTCAGAGTGCTACCATTTTCTCCAAACTGGAACTCCTCAACACTTACCACCTTGTCTGTTTCCGCCAAGGGGACAAATGGAAAACCACCTTTAAGATTCCCATTGGCCATTTTGAATACTTAGTCATACATTTTGGTCTCTATAACACTCCAGCAGTCTTCCAAGCCCTAGTCAATGATGTTCTTTGTTTTTTTTTTTTGTTTTTTTTTTGTTTTTTTTACCATATTCATGTTCGCATATCTCAGTGACATCATCATCTATTCCAAATCCATATCTGATCACGGCCGTCAGGTTCTCCACAGTCTTCTTGAGAATTGCCTGTACATCAAAGCAGAAAAATGTGATATCCACAAATTATCCATTACCTTTTTGGGCTACATCCTTGAGGCCAGACAGGTTCGTGCAGCTCCTGAAAAAGTTAAGGCTATGCTCTATTGGTCCATTCCTCAGACACTCAAATGGCTTAAAAAATTTCTAGGATTTGTCATTTCTACTATCGCTTTAGCCGTAATTACAGGCAAACTGCATCTCCTTTGACTGCCCTGACCTCTGCTAAATCTCTGTTCTCCCTGAAACCAACTATGCCTTCCTCTAGTTCATGAACCAGTTCTCTCAAGCACTTATCCTCATTCAGCCTGATCCCAACAAACAACTTATTGTTGAGGTTAACGCTTCTGAGACTGGGGTCGGTGTTGTCCTCTTTCAGTGTTCCAGCGCTGACAATAAACTTCCTCCTTGTGCTGCCTTGTCCCATAGACTTTCAGCAGGTGAGCACAATTACGATGTGGGGGACAAGGAACTTTTGGCAAAACTTTCTGTGGAGGAGTGTTGTCATTGGTTGACAATTGGTACAGACCCAAGTTGGTCTGGACCAATAAAAATCTCTCCTACTGTCAATCAGTCACAATACTCAACTCCCAACAGTCTTGCTGGTCCTTGTTCTTGTCTTATTAGAATCTCTCCATCTCTTATTGTCCAGGCTCCAAGAATCTCAAACCTGATGCTCTTTCCAGACTATACTCATCCGATAACTCCTGTTCTCATTCTTCCATCCAGTTGCACCGTTGCCACAGTCACATGCAACTGTAGTGTCTAATGTAGGCATTGGAAACTATATAGACCAAGCTCTACAGACAGGGCCTGACCCTGGCACGAGTCCCCCGAATAAATACCCTCCTCAATCAGAGCCTGTCTCATCCATTGGATCCACTCTTAGCTTTTGTGGTTTCCTTTAAAGATTCTCTTAGCGGCTTCCTGAATGAAGCTCCTTGTGCTGACCTGGTTTCTCCTCTTGATTCAAGATTATCTGACGATTTCTGGTTTAATTTCCATGACTGGCAACTCTCCGCTCCTCTCGTACCCCAGCGACTCTGTGTAACTTGTCCGCCCTCCAACAATTTCATCATCCAGCAGCTCCCCTCTAACTGCTCCAGAAAACTCTCTGCTTCCAGCTTCAGAATTCCTCCACACAAAGACCCAAACCGAAGACTCCGCTCACCTCCCCTTTGGCAGACCCATCATCATCGGTCATAATGTAGATCTACATTCATAATGATATTCAACTTTCATACTCAAGTTATTCATCATCTTCCAGCTCTGTTTCCAGTGTTCACATTTGGTCCTGCCTCCAGAACCCTAGACGCACTCTGTATTATTCATTGCTTTTCAATAAACGTCATAAATTTTTTCCAGAACACTCCTGAGAGTGTTCTGTATGTGGGCCAAAAGTATACCCAAAACCACGACACCGGGCAGTTGCAATGTTGTGATCTCAACTATTACTACAAATTCTCTCAATTGCAAACTTTGCTCAGATTTGCAATTTAGCCCCCTTCTAATTTAACTTGATGTTTTATGGAGTATCTTAAAAGCTGAACCTGCAAGACAAAAGCATGTGTGATGTTAACAGTTTATTTTTTCTTTAGCAAAAACTATTTTGAGAGTTTTTGTGTTTATGTTAACTTGAATGATCAACGTGACATTTTCTTGTTCTTATTGCATATTATTTTATTTGTACTGAAGGTGCTATTTCAATAAGTTACTGTTATTTGCACTTTAAATATGTACTGTTAAAATATTGTCTTTTTGGGAAGGTTATGTGCAGCAAATTTTTGTTTTTTGTAAGATTTAAAAAAATATATTTTTTTATTATTATTGAAAACGTTCTTCAAAATTAGTGCTTTTTGGCATGAATCACCAAGAAGCATTGCAATGACCTAGAGGGACTGATACAGGGTTTAAATAAGTATTCTGGTCATAGATAACACTAAGGTTTACTTTTTTTTTTTACAAGAGGCCACTTAGTGCCACCTAAAATGTGTCACTCACAAAGTAACTTCTTTTTCAAAGACAATTTTATTAAAAAAGAAACATCTAACTTAAACTACTAGTGGATATGTGACCTCTTCTAGCAGTTATCCATGAGCTTATGAAGAACATGTCTCATGTCCAGTTTCCTCTATCAGCTCTATCATTACATGCTGACACCAAAGCACCGCTTCAAAGAGAGGCATGCTTTGATGCTAACCATCAATATGCATTTTATCCTGGAATGTCGTTTTCCCAGCAATCTTTCCACTAAGTCTACTTTCTGCAATAATTGGCTTCAAAGCTAATAAGAACAAATTATTTGCTACGGCACTGGTGGTAAAAATTAAAAACTTTACATTGAAAGTGTTCATGAGTTCACAGGCATTAGATCAGTGGATCTCATTTTCTACAAGTGCTTTCCAGTTTGTTCTTGTGCAAATAGGTTATCAGCATAAACCCGCTTACATTAATCCAAATGCGAGGCCTGAGGGGCTTATAAAATGCATTATTAGAAGAGCAGCAACAATTTTTTATGCCTCACAGGGCATTCTGCCCTGAACATATGAAACTAGTAAGTATGTTAGTTAATTTGTGAAGCTCTTTGCATTTGCAACCTAAGCAGAGATTTGGCTAAAGCTGCCAGGGCCATTTCACTGTGGTGCCTGGCTGAATTCCCCCTTCGGAAAATACATGTTTTACTCTGTGAGCCAGATCAAAGCAAAGACGCTTGGATCAAAGGCCGGCATCACGCTGCTTTGGTCACATCTGTGTTGTTTACACGAATGCTAAAGGCACTTATATCAAATATTACAAACTTTGAAAGATATATGTTTGAATTAAAGTATTTTGATGTCACTTTTGAAGTACATCAGTGCATTTGGGGATAATTTTGAAAATCTCTCCACAATTTCACAACAATTTTGCAAGCTTTAAACAAGATGAGGACATTTCTGTTGCAGAGTATACATCAGTTTTCATCTCTGCTCCCTTTTAAAATTCTGCCACAACTTTAGTATCAACAATAAAGCCTATAGGCACGTCTCTCAATAGTGAGCCAGGCTTTTGGTGTCCGTGCAACGGATTCAACTTTCCAGGATCAAATACAGCTGTTTTCTAACTCTTTGAAAATAATGAACCAGAGAGGGCAAACACTGATACATTTTCTTCAATTGTTGTTTATCTGTCAATGTCTGGTGTCTCTGGAAAAAAATGAGACAATATGGGGGGGTGAAAGGCAAGCAGAGGGTGGGGTATAAGGGTAAGGGAGTGAAAAGGAGAATAAGGGTATTTCAATGACCTGTGAGCAGGCCTGCCGTTGAGCTGGGGGCTAAAGAACCCACCACCACCACTCCTACTGTTGGTGGGGGATGGGAACAGGGGCTAACTGGATTAAAGACAGCACTTGTAGAGGAGAAGACCATCTCTGACAGACTACCAGAACCAAAATAGGGTTTATCTTTACAACCATATCCAACCTCTCCCACTGTCTGTCATTGTTGATCAACTCTTCCTCCATCTTGTTTACATAGACTAAGACAGCATCTGCATAGCAAAACTCACACCCCAAATCATTCTGGCTTTCCAAACCGCCATATCTTTCTTACTGCCATCAGCAGACCCCCAACAGATTTAAGATAAATAAGTTAGGATTGGAGCGTATGATATATCAGATCTTGATTGTACGCATGGCTGTAAAAACATTTTCCCAAGTTTTGTGCCAGATGAGAGCGTCACTTCTGTTTGGCAGAGTTACTGTTTGGTCACAGACAAACCAAACTGTACTCAAACCACTGGAAAGTAATTATAATTAAGCCTTAAAGGCATTACAACTATGCTTCGGATAGTTGACCCTCCATCAACTATCCGATGGAGGGTCCGTCAGATAGTCAAACCTCGGATTCAGAAAAAATCAGTGTGGTTTTTGTCCTGGTCATGGAACTGGAGGTAGTGTGGGAGTTCACTCAACCAATCTACCAATCTATATGCGTTTTGCAGACTTGGAAAAGGTGTTCAACTGTGTCCGTCAGGGAACCCTGTGAGGGGTACTACGGAAGTATGGAGTACTGGGCCCTTTGATACAGGCTCTTAGGTATCACCGCATTGCTGGGAGTAAGTCTGACTTGTTTCCAGTGAGAGTTGAACTTCACCAACGCTGCCCTTTGTAACTGATTCTGTTCATTATTTTTATGGACAGAGTTTTTAGGTGCAGCCAAGGTGTTGATCCATTTTGGTGGCCTTAGGATTGCATCTCTGCATTTTGCAGACGATGTGGTCCCACTGGCTTCATCAGGTCGTAATCTACAGCTTTCACTGCAGCAGTTCGCAGCAGGGTTTGAATCGGCCGGTATGAGGATCAGTCCCTCCAAATCCAAGGCCATGGTCTTGAGCCGTAAAAGGGTAGAGTGCCTTCTTCAGGTCGGAGAAGACGTCCTACCAAAAGTGGAGTAGCTTGAGTGTCGACAGTCGGATTGGCGCAGCGTCTGCACTGAAGCGGGCGCTGTACCGGTTTGTCGTGGTGAAGAAAGAACCGAGTCAAAAAGCAAAACTCTCGATTTACCGGTCGATCTACATTCCTACCCTCATCTATGGTCACGAGCTTTGGGTCATGATAGAAAAACGAGGTCACGGATACAGGCGGCCGAAATGAGTTTTCTCCATAGGGTGTCCGGGCTCTCCCTTAGAGATAAGGTGAAAAGCTCGGCCATCCAGGAGGCTCTCAGAGTAGAGCTGCTGCTCTTTCATGTCGAGAGGAGCCAGTTGAGGTGGATCAGGCATCTGGTATTGGATGTCTCCTGGATGCTTCCCTGGTGAAATGTTCCAGACATGTCCCACTCAGAGGAGACTAGAGGAATACCCAGGACAGGCTGGAGGGACTGTTTCTTGGCTAGCCTGGGAGCACCATGGGATTCCCCAAAAAGAGCTGGCCCAAGTGGCTCAGGACAGAAAAGACTGGGCCTCCTTACTCATGCAGCCCCCGACCCGACAGACGGACGGATGGTATTATATCAAAAGCCAATTAAATTTCATCATTGTTATATTCTGGTTAAATTTGGTACCCTGGATGTTTCCAATTTTTTAAGTCAGAACCTTTAAAAATGGATTTTTAAAACTGACGATCCAGTTCCTGAATCAGTCACGTGGTACGACCCACCTGCAAGGCTTCAAACGTCATAACCTGCTCCATCAATACAAGACTCAATATGTGCGTCATAAAAATCTTCCTGGATTACTCGACATGTTTCGAAGACTCGGCACATAAGATACATCACAGTCTCAGTACTTACCTGCCTGCTTGCTCTCCAACAGGCTGCCTGTGTGTGGCCGATTCCTGGATTACCACCCCAGTTTCTGGTCAGTAATGATCTCGCCTCATCAAACAATCAAACCAATCTGTCAGCAGAATCCAACGTCTTTTTCCTCAGCAAAAATTAAGACTGATCATCCAAAAGTATAGCCAAGTTAAACTTACCTGTGAACTTCCGATATCTAACCCCGTTTTCTTTCTAGAATCTATCAATCCAGTTCCATTCAACGTCTCCTGAATTGCACATTTCATTCCTTTGCACATATTGTAAATAAACTTGTTAGTTTCATCCTGCGGTCTTTGTAAGATTAAGCATGTATAAGATTATGTATGACTTTTGTTAATTATTTACAGATCTTGAGTTCCAGCAGCAGTGAGTTATTTCTGGAAGGGAGAGAAGGGGATTAGTGACACTCAGTTGGCACTTAATGCTAATGATGATGATTTAGTAGCCCAGGTAAGTAGATCCACTAACTTCTCTCATGAATATGAGTTTCAGGGTCAGAGAACACATCGGTTGCAAAGAAGCTTTATTACCACATCCATGTTGTGTGCTTTAATTGTTCCCTGAAAGATTTGGGAACAAAGACAAACATTATAACTGCAGAGAAACACTATAAAAGCCACACAGATGTTATATCATAATCATTCAGCCACTGAATCACAGATACATCACGGGTTACTCGGCTCAGTTCAGCAAGCAGGTTACTGCTTCAAGGTTGTAGCTGGCTGACTGACAGTTTGTTCTCACAGGGCTCAGTGGCCTGAGCATTTCATGTGTAAAGTAGCACTGGCCTGGATGGTTTCAGATGTCATAAGGAGTAGTTGGCAGGAGGAGAGCAGCAACAGCAGATGCAGATCAACACACTCAGGGCCTGAAGCAAACCCTTCGAAGCAAATGCCTGCTCAAGCAACCGGAAGAGGTGACAAAACACATCAGGTAGCTCTGCCTTTCCGCATCATTCTCACCCATTCTTGTCACATATGTTTGAGACTTTCACATCAGACAGAAATGGCCACTGAAAGTGACAAGCTCTGAGGCCGGACAAAGGCAGAAAAGACATTTAACTGGTCCTTTAACTGGCTCCCCAGATGTCCACCAATATCTTCAAATGAGACAAAAGTGAGACCTAAATATTTATACCAAAATAGGCTCCTATGTTCTCAGAGATAATTAATACAATTAAGTGCTCATGGCACAAAGGGAAAATGTCAAAATAAGACTAAGTAAGTCTGATCATTTTATTTAATTCTTATTTTCAATGAATTAAAGACTTAAGGTAAAATCAGTGCTGAAAATAAGAGCCAAAAAACAAAAATCATAATACCAGAAGACAATTATTAAATTTTTAACAAAACTGAATATTTATGTAGTTGTGCCCACTTTTTTACAAAGATGGTCAGGAAAAGGTCTTCTACGGTTATTACGACTTACCTCAACTCCAGTGAAGTTGGGACATTGTGTAAAACAAATAAAAAACAGAATATGATCATTTGAAAATGCTTTTCAACCTATAATCAATTAAATTCACTACAAGATGAGATTTAATATTAAAACAATAAACTTCATGGTATTTTTGTAAATATTCCATTACCGTATACTGTAGTGAGCACACCTCATTATAAGCCACACCTACAAAGTTTTTTTTTTAAAACTGGAAACGTACATATATAAGCCACACCGGGGTATGAGCTCTGCCGTTCTCGGTTAATAAATCTGCTGGATTTATTAAAGACACAGCCCTCCGTCTCCAACGCCGAATCAGGGATTCGTTCACACCGAGCTTACGTGCAACAGCTCTATTTCCCTCCTGTAGTACCAGATCGATACCCCTCAACTTAAAAGCTGCATCATATGAACTTCTTTGTGTTGTTTCCATAATGAGGGGGTATGAGTTTGAAAACATTTCTCTGTTGTGCCTGCTGCTAGCATGTGCTTGTTCTAAATGAAAATTGGCCCTTTCTTCTTTGATTTCCAATTTTGACTTCCAAAGAGATTCACTTTCTGTTAAAGAGCCCTGTGGCAGTTAAAGAAAAATCCACAGAAAAGTCCACCGGGCTATAAACTGCATGGTTCAAAGCGTGGAAAAAAAGTAGCAGCTTATATTCCGACAAATACGGTATTTTGATTTTAATGCCCCACACTACAAAGGGATCAACTCACCCACCTGGCATGCACCTGTGCAAACATACAAACAAAAATATGTCACCACAACTGCAGCATCCACCCAGGAGAGAACCACCACTAAGCCCAACTCCTTCATCACCACCAAACAAGCCCAAAGTCCAGCAACTCACTTCTGAAAAGGGACGGAAACCCTCCACAACACACGCTGCAACCCCCATGACCTCGGGGACAACCCGTGAGCCCGCCTCTGTACTAGCAGCAATTCCTGTCCACCTGTCCACACGCCAGGGGCCTCATGCATAAAGCCTGCGTGAGCAACAAAAATGTCCAGTTTTACATGTTTTACGCACAAGTCGGCATGTATTAAAATTAACTTTGCGTCAAAGTTTGCGTAAATATACGCAAACTTTTTCTGTGGACAATATCAAACAAAGCGTCAAAACTCACTTAAATACACTGAAATCTGACGACCTTCAGTTATTTAGACCAAAAAGTTTCAAACTCGATGTTTTTTTTTTTATGATTTTAATATTTTATTGTTTAAACTTAAACAATGAAACTGAACCACATTTTTCCTCAGACAAAAACAACACACACACAAAATAAAGAAATGTAAAATGAAAGGATGTGAAAACCTCACTAGAACTTAAATAGTACGTTTCCTCAGTTTTTGTCTCATAAAGATGTAACGCTTTGTTCTGTGCGCCGAAGAGCATGAAGTGCATCTACGGGGTAATTTCATTCTGACTGAAAAATAAAACAGGGTTGGATCAGCAGATGAACTCCAAACAGGTTTGATTATTTTTTAGGCGATTAAAGTGTGTATAATCACACGTATTCAAGTAGCTGCGAGAAGGTGAGCCGTGAAAATGTGGAGCTTTGGCTCTGATGGAGAACATCATCAATGGAAGGATTCAGAGGGAGCGATTGATCATATTGATCTGCTGGGAAATGTTGATGATGGTTTGTGAATGCTTCTTTCTAGACAGAAAGCATCTCTATTCTGTAAATGTACAACTTATACACATAATTCCACTATTTAGAATAAACGTCCACTTTCCCCACTCAATGACTCAGTGACTCGCTGTCTGCTGTTCAAACAGGCATTTGCAAAATCTCTTTATTTATTTATTTTTTTACTTGGATATTTTTTCTCTCTCTTTCAAATGTATTATTTTTATTTTTGTGAGGTAACCTTATGTGTCCTGGAAGCACCTTTTAAATAAAATATATAGTTATTATTATAAATATTAATACTTCTACAAACAAGGACGTTGCCATGGTTATTGCTTCACGTGGTGGAAGAGTTCCGGGTATTTATACCAATTTACATATGTATTTATGGGTGGCAACAGGGCTCAATTTAAACTGGTATTTGTAAAGGAAAGGTGCGCAGCCACGTGCGTGCACATGGCTTTATGCATCCGAATTTTTTTGTGCGCCAAGTTTTAGTGTGAAAACTGCACACTCTTTTATGCATGAGGCCCCAGATACCGACCAACCACTCCAAGCGAAGAACAACCCACCAGCTGACTCAACACAAGATGAACTCTGCTGCCCCAAATTGCACAGAGCCAAAGGTAAAAGCAGCGGTGGAAGGCTGGCGCAAAGAGGCATTCCCACAGATCATCAGGTTTAAACCTCTAAACATTGTAGCAGAACAAACTGACTAGGTCTTGCGTTGGGTCCCCAACAAACTAGAAATGGCCTTAGAGTGGCAACATCAAAATTTGCTGACAATAGTTACCCAGTTGTCACAAAAATATCTTAAAATGCATACAGAATGAACTCCACTAATAAATATTGTGATCAAAAGTAGATAAATAAATAAAACATAAAACTTATTGATGTCTTCAGCAGTATTCTGATCAGTTGGTGCTTTTTGAGACTTTACAGATGGCAGTACACAAGATACAAAACTTTATTGGAAGGATAGTTTTTTTTCTTTCTTCCAGTAAAATAACAGAGAATACAGCAACATAAAACTGATAAAAACAATACAAATTCAAGCTTAACTGTTAAAACAATACAAATTCAAGCTTTAGCAAAATTCAGTACAATATGTAGAATAAAGTGACCCATGTGTAAAATTTGCCTAGCAATTTACTGAAGGATTTAACAAAAATATAGTAATTTAAATGGCTAAGGACAATTTGTTTTTGCATTTTACTGGCATGGAGGTGGGAGAAGGGGGTTTGGTGGTGAATTGGAACAGGGAGGGTAAATTGCAGGGCATAGTGTCAGACCAAGTCCAGTTATCAGTTCTTGAGGGTTCTTGAAATTTCATATAATCTACAATGGCACAGTTGTTCCTGCAATCAGTTACAATACAATAAAAAATTAAATGCTTGTGTGGATTATTATTTTTTTATACACAGAGGGATGTTTTGTGTAATGTTTAGGAATATTAAAGCATAATTTATATTTCAGGAGTTTGACACCTTGACACTTTGGCACTTCTGTTTTGAATTTCAACATGCGGTTTGACATGTTTGTATTAATAACAGTGTGATCTCAGAGGGCCATGGCCTCGGGCTACTTGAACAAGACTACCAAAAAAAGGGTTTCAAAAGGAATTGTAGAGCAGCCCGGGGACTTGTCAAAATCATCTCTGATACTGTTGCCCTGAAAAAAATCCATTACCCACACATGTGGGGGGATGGTAGTTAGCAGGAGTGTGAATGAAGCTGATGTCTGGGAGCTTTTTTTCAATGTTCAGTGCTAATATTCCGATTCTTTCTGCATCATGATTATGCCTAATCTCCTAAACTTGATATTTTTTGCACTACAATGTTTGTTCACCCCAGCAGTGGCCCCTGATATGGACCCCCTCAACCCTGCGGTTCCTCCCCTGGTTCTCAAATACCCCAGGGGAGGCACCGGTTCTAGGATCCCTCATTCCTAGAACCGGAGGATCTTCATGTCCATAGACAGACTAGGACTACCTCTGCACCCCAGCGCTGCCAGGATTGTCTTGACTAAATAGATTTACAAAATGTAAATCTCTGTTACAGACTGTCAGCATGGAAGGTTGTTTCTTTTGGCTCCTGTTTCTTAAAACTACATTTTTATCTTTTCTCTACAAGTCCTGTCATAGTTGATCTGTAATGTTTCTCCATGAAAACTAATAAACCCCATCAGGTAATCAAGATATCATCAAGTTTTGACATAGCAGACTCAGTGTTTTTGCTTTATTTGCTTTATTAAAAACGCATTATTTCCCCATCTTAACTTTCTAAATTTTATAATTTTCTTTGTAAAAAACAAAATGTGCATACTGGTAGAGTGCAGTTCACAGGAGGGTTTGTTAATCTACCAAGCCTATTAAAAAAGGCATGAATATTCTTAATGTGTCAGGACTCAGGGTTTTTGGGTTTGGTTTTGCTTTTGCTTTTAATCATGTTTCAGTTCACGTTAAGTTAACCCTTCATGAAATTTTTGTTTTATTATTTTGATGTAAATTATTTTGGTTAGTATTGTCTTGGTTCTTGCTTTCCTTCTCTCAGTTCCCTGGTAGTGTTTCTAGTTATGTCTAGAATAGAATAGATTTTATTGATCCCCAAGAGGAAATTGCTTATTCATTGACAAGCTACTCCATCTGAGGTATTAAATATCAATAACACAAATATAAACATCTGAGCCAAAGTTTATCAAATATATATACCTAAGAGTGATGAGAGTTTAAAATGACTAAATATTAATAAATAACTAACATGGACATGCAAATACATTAATCAATAAATAATCTATAAATGAGTATTTCTATAAATGCTTATTTCTTACTTATTTCATCAACCTAGGTTCAGTTATTCTTACTTGTCCGAGTCTATGTATGCCTTCCATCAGTGGTCCTAGCTTGGTTATTTCTTTAGTCCTTTTAGTTGTTCCTCATTTCAGTTCCCTTGTCTAGTTTTCTTATCTAGCTACCTTAGGTTTAGTTCTTTTATGTCTGCATCTATGCCCTCTTCCTTCAGTAATTCTAGTTAACAACAACTTTGGGGCTGAGGTGCCAGAAAGGTGGTTTGCCCAGGCCACCAAACAGGCCAGGACCGCCTTTGATTACGATCAGGTTGGTTGGCTCAGATTCTTATGTTTGTTGACTCTTATAAAATTATTAATGTTGATCAAACCAAAAATAACCACCTGATAAGTGTTTTTTGTTGGAATTATTTAACCAAAGACTACAAGTAAATAAGAGAAACTGGCCTTAGTTTCATTCCCAGGATGAATATGACTAAACACATAGTTTATATGAAATACGCTGCAGTAATGTGAACTATTCTGTTCCCAAAAACTGGTGCAAAAAGATTAGATGATCAGCACTTGCATTGTGTTGCTGCATTGACTATTGCAGAGAAATCAAATACACATTGACAACACAATACCTGCTTGTAACTAGGTTTGATATGCTTTAGTTTTGTTTATCAGGACTGTGGCAGCAGCATTTTGGATGTGCTGCAGCTACACTATTCATTTTACAGAGACTGGTAAATTATCACATCACCAGGTCTAAAATCCTTCCACTGGCTTCCTGGAGCTCAGAGAATAGACTTTAAACTACTGTTGTTAGTTCAGAAATCACTGAACAGTGTGTATAGTGTATTCTATTACTTTGCTAAAATGTGCTGTACAAATAAACTTAGTGATGATTATAGTGCCTTCAGGTTATTTGATTATGCTAGGTTTAGTTTTTATGCTCCTTTGTTCCCCTTTGTATTTACTGTGTTTATATCTCCTGCTCTCATTTTCCCTGCTCAGCTCCTCTGTCAGAAGTTTTACAATCCCTGACCCCACTCAGCTGGATCCAGAATGGCACAGGATCTAGCTGAGCGAGATCCAGGATGGATCTGCCTCAGTATATTAGCTTTCTGGTTTTTATGATTCATTCCGTCATCTTATCTATAAATGTGCCACTGTTTAAACTGTAGTGTTTGTCTGTATTTGGTTCTATTCCTGACAGAAAAAAGATATATATTTTCTGGCACTTGGTTTTCTCACCTGGAGCATCAGAATACTGTGTGACTACTCAGCCAATGAACCTCCTGTAGTGAAACTAAGTAAATGCGTTTGCTTAAGGAGCAGTTGCATAGCTTGGTTCCAGGTGTACATGTATAGATGAAGTTGACTAGAACTGGAGGCAGGTTTCCAGCGTCTCCACAGAACTGTAGAAGATCAGAAGTTGTTCTACGTCCACCTGTTCTTCACTCCTTCTTCCTGCCTGTTTTTTTTGTTGTTGTTGTTTTTTTGAATAAATATACTTTGAGCCAGGCCATAGCAAAATTCTAAATAGCTGTTGTTTTCTTGAATGCATTCCTTTATGCAAATTTTATACAAAATGTATTAGTTATAGTTAAAAGTTAGTAGTTTTTTTTTTAGTTTTTTCTTTTTTTTTAAGCATAGGATAGAATTTCTCTATCTGCTTCTGCATTTTATTGTAGACCACTGACATGGTATATAATTGTGATGTCCTTTAAATATGCCCTATATGAACCCGCATCCTTGTACGAAACCAATATTGTCAAAGATTATTTGCCTAATTTCCAGTTGTGCAATTAGTTTGAACCCACAACATTTTTAACTAGCAATGCTGTTTTCATCATTGCCAGTTTGATTTTCTCAGGAGTGCTGCATCAAAATCTTGTTTTCTTTTTTTTTTTTACATTTTACATGATACAATAAATGGCTTAGCTTTGTAGATGTTGCACATCTATTTACAGAGCTTGAAAACCTCCACAGTGAGTCACAGAGCTAGCTAATAATTTCCAGCTATTTGACTTACTGAAAAACATGGTAAAGTGTATATTTTAATAAAACACAGCACAGCTCCTAACAGAGCAGTGTTTTTCTCGTCACTTCTCACCCTCTTGAACTGCCATGTTGGCCATCTGCTTGACTGCATGTAAGTGAGATTGCAGACTTACAGTCAGTATTGAAGCTTTGTATAGCAAGAACATAGATTGGTTTAATTGACAGAATCCTCCAGTCCAACTCACCAGAGTAGAGATAATTCCCTTATCCACATCAATGCAGGGTCTCTGCTGGGTGCAGTGAAAGGAGCTGTGGACCCGCTGTCTGCTGGCAGGATCTGCCAAAATCAATTAAACAAGCTTTGATAAATACTCACCTTACACTTGTGAACTATGTGAAAGAAACTGAACAACAATTGCTCAGACAAATGTGAGCTCATTACCTAGCTGTGCTTCCATTTGCTGTCCAAAGATGAGCAAAGTTAGCTTTAAGTAATACCAAAGTCTTTGGATGTGATTCTGTTGAAGTTGATTGTTTATTAGTCTGTTACAGGGATAAATCTTTACCTCTATAACCACAAAGCTGTTTCCTAATCAGCTGGGTGCTCTGTTGGCTTATGCTGTCACAAAGTTACCCAACCTGGGCAAGCAGGCATAATAACTCTTATGAATATGCACTATAACTCCAAAATGTGCAAAAAACATGTAAAAGATACAGATTTTCTTGTAGGGAGGGGTCTGTTGTTGCCAGACCAAAGAAGGCCAGGTGCCACCAGAAGACATCACATCAAATTTGCAGTTTGGATAAAAATGAACACTGCTAGGTTTCTCATTTTCCAGTGGAAAAAGAGTTAGAATTACTAGAGGCTTTCTTGTTTGAAGTGTCAAAATCGTCTCTCATTGAAATAGTTGCTTGATGAAAATACCATAATGTTTCCCCAAAGAAGCTTTTTCTTCCCTTTCTTGACTTCAGGCCCAGGTCAAAGTCTTTTGCATAGAGCCCTGAACCAAGTGTTGTATGATTGGTCAAAGGTTTGGGGACGTGTTTTCTGTGGAAATGCACTCCTACAGCAATGTTGTTATTTTGCTTCAAAAAACCAGATGGTGGAAGTGAACTTTCCACCATCTGCTTTTTGAATCTGCATGTGACATGAATATATTTAAGGAGCTATGAGGAATTGTGTACATTTACATGATTCTTCACAATATACCTACAAAAATTGTCAAATGGTTAAAAAACCCTGGATGGAAACTGCAAAGTCGTTGTCTACGGAGGAGGTTGTCTGTAGAAAGTTGTGGCTCTTTCTCTGTGACTGTATTGATATGTAACATGGGGTTTACTGAAAAGTGAGAGAGGTGTCCCCAGGTGATCTGCCTGTGTGCAAATAAAAATGTCCTGCAACCACATGACCACACATTGACTGTTCAGCTTCAGGTGAAGTATGGGAGAACCTTATGCCTGCACAGATTTGTGCTGGCCTCCAGCTCCATTGTCATCCTGCTTTTGTTGTGCAAACACACAAAAGCATGTTTTTTTTGGGGGGGGGGTTAATTCAGACTAATTTATAGCAATTAAAACCTATGTGTGACATAAAAACCTTTGAAAGATCTGTCATTAACTGAAGACAGACTTAGAGTTATTTTATTGTTGTTGCACAAAGGCACAACAGATATTGGCAACAAAATGTTGTCGCTTGGCCACCAGAGCACCCAGAAAAAAAAAAAGAAAGAAAAATCACAGGTGTGCCTATAAATACATATACAAGTAATATTGTTAAATGTATATATACCTTAGCATTTTCAGACAGTCTTAGTGGGAGGATTATTGGTGTTGAGCAATTTGATGGCAAATGGGAGTTAACTATTTCTGAGTCTGGCTGTTCTATATCAGATGCTGCAGCCAGATGACCAGACCATGGAGAGGATGAATGGAATCAGAGAGGATCTGGTTTGCTCTGGCTAAGAAATGGCTGCCAGGTGATATTGTATTGTTGAACGGAGTCATTGACTGTATGTTTCAGATGTTCAAAGTTTAAGATGAAACATGACATTTTCTACCCACTGCTTTTGAGACGGAGGAGCAGCTCTCTTCCAGTTGAATAATATTAGACATCTTGCAAGTAGTGTGGCCTGCTGCACCGGAGGGACAACCCCAAATAAAACAGAGAACTTCGACCAATATTCCTCTTGCATATGGAATTGTAATTGTGATTGACTCCCAAAAGGAGTGAAGCCTGGGGCAAAACCAAAACATATGACTGAGATCAGCAGGGGTGTGACCACACCTAATACAAGATTGGTCTACATCAGGATACATCGTTGCTAGTTTACTAGGGGACGAGTACAATCTGTGCAGAACCTTAAACTGCAATAGGCCATGTCTAATGCAAATTGAAGAGGAGCGGATCCATGAGATTCCAGCCCGCCAGGCAGTATCAGTAAACAGTTCCCTTAACTATTCTTTCACAGATGACTAAGTGATGGGGATGCAGCATTCAGAATTGTGCCATATATAGCTGATACTAATATCTAAAGATTCATCAATCCACATTATTCGAGGCAGCGTTAAGGAGAAATTAACTTTCACATTAACTACACACTTGGAGATACCTGAAAAAGTCAGTCTGAGGGACACCAAAGTCCCTTCTTGGCTGTTCAAAAGAAATAAATAGGCCTCTTTCAAAAAGGTCCATTATGAAAGTAAGGCCACTCACGTGGCACTTCTGAAAGGATGGATCTATCAAGGATGGGGTGAACTGAATATTGCATCACATAGGTGATGCAATGTCCTATGTGATGCATAGGAGATGCATCTGCATTTTCTGCATTGAAAATGCATTTTCATTTTCAATGCATTTCTGCATTGAAAATGAGTCCTAAATTAGGACCATATCTGTAAAGAGCCTCCAACAGCTGGTTTGTCTGATGACATTTACTCAATGGTAAAGGGTTACATATTAATGAGCTAAACAAAACTGAATTGCTAGAATGTTGTTCCAGGTGGACCCAAACTGGAGATTCAGTATCTGACTGATCTGTAAGTCTATAAAAACGTATGGATATTGGTTGCCCAGTAAGAGTAAAGGAAGTTTACTCTTACTGGGCCTTTCTGCCTCTCTAATAATCCTTTTTAATCCTCTGGATGATTTTATTCCAGATGGTTAAACATATGTTTAATTTTTGAAGAACTTCTTAGGAATAAAGACTGGTATGGTTTGAAACACATGGATATTTCCCCTGCTTTCACCCCTCTTTTACCCCTGTGATGCAGACGTTGCAATGCCGTGATCCAGCCCTCGCACTGGGTTCTGAGCAGGGTAAGTTATTTCTTCATCCCAGACAAGTTAGACTCCATAGTCGCAATAGAGTTGGCGTTAATGGTCACTCCATTTTCCAACTCTCAATTTTGTCCAGTCTTTTATTGAGTTTATCAGTGGCATTGCGCAGCTTCGCTTGGATTTCAATAGCTTTTTCATCCATTTTCTTCAAAAATTGAAGAAAATTGACAGAAAGGCCTCATTGACTGTAATTCGTCCATAATGGCATTCTGGTTGCCCGCTGCAGTTGTCATTGTTGCGTTTGAGCAAGCTAGGTTAGCTGAGCTGTCTTCCGCTTCAGAGACCCTTGTATCCTGTCCCAACTTTTTGGCTTGAGATTTTTTAGGCATACCTAAAAAATGTTTAGCTTCAATGTTTCTGCAACTGCAGCCAACTGCAGTAAAGCTTGCATTGCTTCACCAAGAATGAGCAAAGTTTGTTTCAGTTTTTCTGAAGGAACATCTGATTCGGAACTCAGAGCAATAAGCAACTTCAGCTCTCCCTTCTACTAATTTCTTTAAATTTTCAAGAGTTAGAAAACATGACTGAAGTTAGATAGCTTCTTCTGTTTCTCATACCCTTTTACCTCCAATCAACTGGAGTACTGACAGTTGATTGGTACTGACAAAAAGTTTACTCCCGTCTCATCAAACTTTTGACTGGAAGCTTTTGCTAAACTTCTAGTTATTTATTTATGTTTTGTTTCAGAGATTTTTTTAGCCTTGGCTGACTGGTTTATTCAGTGTGTGTGGACAGTAGATGCAGAGCCAACCTCCACTTAACATCATGTACGGGAGCTGCAGCGTTCAAACACTGCACAAACCACTGTACTGTACTGCTAAAATCAGCTAATTCCATGATTCTGGAACTGTCTTGGCATAAGAATAAAAATTTGGTTTTCAACATGCTGAATATTAAATGCTGTCTTTTGCTTTTAACTTGTACAAAAACATGTATATCAGAATATATTCCAGACAATAAAAGTAATCAGGATTCTTGAAGGTGTATTAATTAATAAATGACAGTTTTAGACATTTTCAAGGATTGAACTTTTGAAGACTGTTTGTTTCTGTGTTTGCTGCATGGCAAAGTTTTATTCATGCCCACATGCTCTTTGTGTCCCCCAGATCTTAACTCTAGGTTTCTGTGAAGCTGCATCTTCCAATGGATGTGCTATTCTCTCTGATGTTTAAGATTATTTTTCTTTTTTATTGACTGCTGTATAGGAATAGGTGTAAGTGCTTTGATAGAACTTGTTTTCACCCTGATTTCAGCACTCTCCCATGGCCTCTTCTCCGTTTACAGTGCCAAGAAAAAAAACATGTCATTGTGAACATTGACCCCATCCTGATCCACATCCACTCTCCATCAGGAAGGCAAACACATGCCTTTACAATTAACTCCTGCACTGCCATCAATTTATCCCACAGAGAAGAAAAGACAGAGTCACCCAGGATCAAGCAATGAAGAAAAAAGAAAAACATAAGTATAAAAAGGTTTTCTTGAGAATAGGAATGAAAAACATGTTTTTCAGTCCCTTTAAAGTAACTGTCACTGGAGTGACAAGGAGACACTATTGAGAGGCTTCGTTTATTCAGCCAGTTTATCTGAACTGTTCAAGAGACAATTACAGGGAGTCATGAAGGTTATGTTTATCTTGAAACCAGGCCTGTGAGTAGCTGCCTTAAAAGCACTGGAAAAAGATGCAGTTACGTTTCTGATGGTGGGTCTTAGAATTGATCCGTGTTTAAAGCAGCAGCTGCTGGTCAGCATGAAGCTACGGCAGTATGACCCACTGTCTGTTCATATTACACTGAAGAAGCTCTATGAGGCAGACATAACACATTAAGTTTTGCTGTAGAAAGTAAGGCATCATCCAAAAACATTCTTCCTGTCTATCCTAGAATTCTTCTTATCTTACAATTGATACTCAAGAGCAGTGGTTCTAGCAGTGTTCTGCCAAGATCTGCAAATATGCAACAAAACAGTCCTGAGTTCTCAAAAATACACATTGTACTCCATCCATCCATCCATCAATCCATTTTCTTCTGCTTATCTGTGGTCAGGTTACAGGGGTGTCAGCCTAAGCCCAGACTTCCCTCTTCCCAGCCACTTCTTCCAGGTCCTCGAGGGGAATTCAAAGGGGTCTTCCTCTGAGTCTCCTCCTAGCTATAGCTATCTCTATCTGTCAGACATGTCTAAAACTGCCACTGTCATGTTTACAAATCGAAAACTATAGCAGGTTCTGGTAATGTTAAATGTCATCATCGGATAACATTCTGTGAGTGAGAGTGCTGAAGTGGGAGTTTAGGAATTATGCTTAGCATAGCATTGGAACAATTTATATACACAACGAACCAGAAGAACATCACATTCTTCATCAAAATATCCTACCTGTTTAAAATAAAAAGCTATCGTAGATGTGTGCACTAATTCTTTTATTAGAAAATCCTACCTTTATAAAATATAGCAGTACATGTTGTACTTAAATCCTTAATCAGCATATCATTTGTTCACAGGGTAACACATTCTGTTGCATCAAATCATTTAATCCACCTTTAGAAAATAAAGCAGTAGCATTTGTTGATGCATTAAATTTATTCACCAGAATATCCTACCTTTATAAAATACAGAGGTAGCACATATTGATGCACTAAAAATTCACAGCTGCTCCTGAACCTATCTGAGGTGAGCAGCCATGAATGAAATGAAGACACTTCTACTGCTAACAGAAGGTTTGGACTATGACAACTGGAGCTCAGGTATGTTACACATGTTACACAAACAGAATCCTAAAATATTAATTAATGACTACAGAAGGTATGGAAAGCAACACGTGCCACTGTTCAATTATTTAAACATACATTGTTATATATGATTGTGATTTTTTATACAGCTGGAGGCATGTGTCAGATAAGCTAATTTATATTTATCTCAAAGAAATAGAGAACCATAAAGACAGTCTTTTTAAGAACTTTATTACTAAATGAAATGCATTTTACAGATTAATTACACACCCACACAAAAATGATGATGATTTTCCACTTACAGTTAATGAAAACATGTCATTTTAAATTAGAATTTTACATCAGACAAATGAAAAAACAATTTTTAAAAACAGAAATGTGGACTTAATGAAGAGTATGTTTAATACTCTTTATTAATATAATAACCTTTAATCAATACTTTGATTAAAGGTTATTATTTTCAAAAGGTACTTTCAATCTAATAAATGGACCTCATCTGAATAATTATTCTAATTTATTGAATATTACTGTATATTAATATTCTGTATTTAAATTATTTCACATACATATTTTGCATAATGATTCTGCAGAATTTACTTTATCTCTCCACCTTACAAATCAAATCAGTCAGTGGGGGAAAGAAACATCATACAGAAAGGTGGCTGGTCTGCCTCTGAGGTTCTGTGCATGTTTATTTATCAGCTGTTCAGGTTTTTCTTTAGCAAGACAGTAGCAGTTAAAATTCATTCATGAAATACTTTAGAACAGAAAGTAAGAAGTTATTTTTAAAAAATTAAATTTTTATGTATGATTTCATCCTCAGATTTCTTCAAATTTTGATTAGATTCCACACTTGAATTTCAATTAATCAAGTTACAACTTTTGAAATGTATAAAAAATATTAGTGTTTTTATTACATACTTCCAATTTTGAAATGATCACTTATAACAGGTATTTAACAAATGTCACTGTTAACTTCTTGTGGCAGGAATATCATACATATAAACATGTATTTTTACATAGAAAATAAATGCTCTAATTAGAAAAACAAAAAAATCTAAAAGTGTGGAGCAGTTAGGACAGGAGAGAAGGGAACAGTAGAATAAGGGAGAAGTTTGATGAAAATGTATTATTCTTGTAGGAGTTATAGAACGCTGTGGGTGTTATAGAACTGCTATGCAGTCCTGGATCCAGGACTGCATAGCAGGTTAGTAGCTGGCCTAATGGAACCCCTGTGAGACTCAGAGGAGAGGGTCTAAGCAGAAACTGCCTGTTCAGTTTGTGATCTGTGAACTGAACAGGACAGAAAAGATAATGGTAATGTATTAACCTAAAGCAAAAGCCAAATACTAATATAAAAGTTTAAACTTACAAACCGTAAGCAGAAGAGTCCTGGTTAGGATTTCAATCCAGGATGTTCTTGCTGCCAGACAACAGGGCTAACCACTGCATTCAACACGTTAGGTTATTACTTCCTTAAGATATGCTGTTGTTCACAACCTGTCTTGTTTAAATGGCAATTTCCATCCATCCATCCATCATCTTAACACACTTATCCCTAGGGGGTGCTGATGCCTATCTCCAGTGGTCAAATTGCAGTTTCCTTTTGGAATAATTACCACAGTAAACATTTTTTATCTTATTTGCTATTAACTAAAATTTGCTGTAATGTAAAAGTTCAAACAGGTGTTGGTACTTCTGCAGCACATGTAAACAGACCTTCTTTGAAACATCTGTAAGCTGTGTGGCCTCAAACAAGTATTCAATTTCTCCAATGTTATAAATAATCAAATGTGCTGCTGAGGCTGTTGCTAACCTTGGTGCCCTAAAGAACTTTACTGGATATGGTAATCATACTTGTCATGCTTAAGTCCTTAACGTCTTGTATTCAATGTCAGGGTTTCATCTTTCACTCTCAAATCCCATGGCTGTGGTTGACAATTCAAAAACTGAAGTAGGACGACTCCAGTTTTTGTCCTTGTCAATCACAAGGAGTCTGACTTTTCCTGCAGGCCACAGTCAAGACTGCAGGGAACGATTGTCAGGTGGCATTACTGTCCCACTACAGCAACTAAAAGCTAGCTTTTTTAAATTACAAAAAAAAAAATATATTGATGCATTATTCAATAAAGAGATCAGGCCCAATTTTTTAGAAGGATTCTTAAACGGACGGCTGCTGCAAGATTCCCAGGTGACACCAAAAAGGCCATGAGGAAATGTGACGGAGCTTCTTTATCTTTTCTTTTACACAAACACACACCACAACACCACACCACCATCTCTCTCTGTCTGTTCATTTCTGCCTTTCTTTCTCTGTACTTCTTATTCTCTCCACAACCCCTGAGGACCCTCCTTATCTCCCACACACACTAGTGTGTGTGTGGGAGGGAGTTTTGAGTACTTTAGTCGGGTTTAGGTTTTGTCATGCGGTAACTAACAATTTTTACCTTGGTGGCTTCATGTTTTATTGGGATTTTAAGAAAAACGCTACTTTGAAACAAAAAACAAATGTTCAAGATTATATGAATTCCTAAGAGTTTTGTAAAAGAAATCTAAATGAAGACCTGTGGTGAGGGACATATTTATTTCTGATGAGAAATTGGAGCAGTGCACACTTTTGCATTTTTAAATGTTGTATTTACATTAAAAAAAAATAACATTCACTCCTGAACAAAGCCAGATAGAAACATTTGTGGCTGCAGTGTCATCAATAGATGAAGAATAAAATGCAGATTCACTTTCCCACAGCCTTTCAAAGCCAGATATTTGTAGGTATTAGTCAGAAAATTAGCTGACTCATTAAAGAAAATTTAAAATTTTGATTATGAAAATTTAATCTTGTTTCTCAAATTTCACAGAAAAGTTATAGCTTGCTTATATTATATTAAATACTTTCTAAATGTAATCTATACAATATTAAATTTGTGTTAAAACAAACTCTCTGTTTTCCTATCTCCTCTAAGTTCATGCTGCAGCCTGAAGTGACCCAAGTCTGATTTTTCACTAAATGAAATAAATCCACACATCCATATTAGACCTGAAAGAAGTTAAGTCAGTTAATTTACGTGATGTATATTTATTGGATTTTTTATGAATGTAATTTATATTGTATTGAAGTATTTCGGTTTAGAGTATCCATATTGACTCTTGGAATTAATTGTACTTGGAATTAGTTATAGTGCAGATAGTGCTATTTATTGAGTTTGTGTGCACACTAGAAATAACCTGATTGATTTAATAGTTATTTATTGAAACATTGGTCCTGTTTTAATTTTACAGGCCAGTGCACACTTTTACCATGTTAAATGCTGTGTTTACATAGAAAATGAACATTCACTCCTGAATGGAGTCAAGTGCTGATGGTTCAGGTCTGAAGTCTAGAAAGAAGCAGAAATATGAAGACTTCTTCTTCTCCTGCCAGGCTGGTACGAGGCTCCTTGCAGTCAACAAACTTTTCCTTCCCACTCTGACTTTTGTGGGTTTTCCCACCCCATGACCTGCCCAAGTACTCTAAAACCCGTCTGCTTGGGACCTCTCATTTTTGCAGATGATGTGGTCCTACTGGCTTCAAGGGTACAATTCCTTCTCTGGGTTGGGAAAGACTTCCTGCCCCAAGTGGAGGAGTTTAAATGTCTCTCTTGGTACCCACGGTGAAGCGGGTGCTGGACAGCCTGTTCTGTGGAAACTTGATTACTTCGTAGTAGAGCCGAGCCAGGCCAGGCTGAGAAGAGCAGGGCTACTGAAGTAGAGCCAGTGAAAAGGGCAATAAGTGGCAGATCTGGTAGCGTTTCTTTAAGTGCCGTTAACGGAACACACTGAAAATTACCATACAAGTACTTAGTATTAACTCAAAGGCTAAACCAGCTAAAACGTCAAGCGGAAAATAGAGTTTCACAATTCAACGGACCCAGCGAGACTGATCAGAACGACTAAATAACATTAACAAGAGGCCAGACCCTGACGTAAACTCAACATATTTTTTTAATTAAGTTTTGTTGCTTTTGATTTTTGGCCATGATTTGAGTAAGCTATGTAACTCCTCCCATTTTTAACTTTTGTTTAGCATCTTCCAGTTTCATTTGCCTCTTGATGTGTTCTTGGTTTTAGTCAAGTGCAAATCATCTTGAATGTGTGATGAACAGCAAAGTGGAGCTGTGTTTGCATTTAATGTTGGGTGCAATGTGCTTGTTGCTTTCTTTCTGTCCTCAACAGGGTGAGCTACCTACTCTTTCTTGACCCTCAGTGGGATTCACATTAGTCATTTCATCAGTTATGATTGTGAAATGTCCCATTTCACAATCATGAGCTTGAGACATTTCAGAATGTCTCAAGCTCAACCTGTCATCCTCTAAAGATCTGCTACTTGTGTTCGTCTTGTTAAAGCACAATGGAGGTTCCTGTGTTGCCAGTAATACGATATTGTGTCCGTTAATAGTCAATGATTTATCCTATGGAAAGGCTTGGGCATATTTCCTCTTATTTCTCATCACTCAATGTCTTCTACTGCCTGAGGCACTGTCTTATCATTTCATCCCAGGGGGGAAACTTCCTGAAGTGTTAGCTCCTACTCTTTGATTCATTCTGGGTTGTCCTACTGACACATTCTATTCTTCTTGCAAGTGACCCTCTTTTTTTGTTTTATATTATTGTCTCAGTGGACAGAACCATCAATGCACTGCTGGTTTTCTTGCTTTTGGGCTCCTGTCATGTGTTTCCTTCTTAAAAATGTAATATAATACTGCTACAAACAAGGACTTTGCCATGGTTATTGCTTCACTTGGTGGCAGACTTCCGGGTATTTATACTAATTTACATATGTATTTATGGAGGAGACAGGACCAGCAGCTGTGCTCTATTTCCCGCATATTTGGATGTATAAAGGAAAGGTGCATGGCCATGTGCGTGCTCACGGCTTTATACATCCAAATTTTTTGTGAGCCAAGTTTTAGTATGAAAACTGCGCGCTCTTTTATGCATCAGGCCCCAGAACATTATTTTTTACATTTAAATTGTTTTATCACTTTGCCTTCTTTTCACTATCCTGCAACTGTATCTTCACAGCAGAACACTAGATGAATCAGGCTGTTAAACTGAGCACTTGATGTTTCAGTAAATTTGCCAAGTAGCAAGAAGGAATGTATAGGGAAAAGATATGCAAAACTAGTCAAGTATTATTTTACAGATTGCAGAGAAAATGTAAGTCTTGAAATCTAAGACTTTAAAGGCGTCATACAGATAGGTAGTTTCATCTTTAATGTAGAATATTTTACTTTGATAATGGCCAACCCCTAACTCCCATTAATATAGCCAGGTTGTGCTAAGACTTATGTTTTCATTTTTAATGACACATATTTGTTCTGGTGCAAAATGTTTTAATACACATCCATGTCTCTGTCATATGTAAAGTTTTACATGACAAAATTTTGACTTGTTTCTAAATTAATAATAATAATTTTTGTTTATGTCAGTGATAGTGTGAAACTGGCAAATAATGTACTTGTAACCTGGAGTTCAATGTAAAGATCATGGCAAAAAAAAAGCATTACGACATCCTCAAAGAGATGAGAGCATTCTGCAGTGCTAGATAGCACAGGGCCCTTGACCACAGCTGTGAATGTATTCAGCTGCTACATTAGAGGTGTCTGGTAGTGGTTATACTTATCAGTCACAGCATTCATTTCAGAATCCCATTTAGATGTATTTTAGAATGTAAGCGATGAAATGCAGCTTTAACATGATAGTCTCAGGACTTCTGTGAACATATGACCTCTTTGTCCCACATTACTGTCCACACTTACAACCCACTGCAACCATGCCAGTGTGCAAAATGTAACATGTGCAGTTCTATAACGTATCATTGGTGTAAGGCAAGCGGCTTCATGGACAGACACCCATACCAGATGCTGTGTGTGCCCGGAGCTCAGAGGCATCACTGCAAGGGGAAAAGCCAGCACTGGGAAATAAGCACCTGTCATGTGCCAACTGAAGTGTTAAGTGCACAAATTGTGGAGGCGAGGGTGATGTTTCCGCAGGGGTGACAGCTCTGGGTCTGGGTGCCATGTCAGGGCCTGGCATATCATGCAGAGTCCCCCATTCCTCCTCCCTCCACTATTGCCTCTAGCCCAGCCCCAACCTCTGCTTGCTGAGAGGCACAATGGCAACTATTATTTACTAGATGTCTGCCTCATTTCCTCATATTCATCTTGGCTGGCCTCTATGGGGCCACGGGTGGGGGGGATGTTGCCCCTCTAACCCCTCCCCTTATGTCATTGCTGAGGGCAAGCAGTGGCAAAACAATCTCTGATGAGCGTTTAGATCATTTATTTAGAGCGCAGGGTGTCAGCCGCAAACCAAACAGTCCGCATTTGGGTGCCGGGGTTGTCTCTTTGCGCCTTTCATGAATGCAAGCCGTGGAAGGTGCATCAGGCTGAGTGTCAAAGGCTCTCTTCACAAAGCAACATTAATGCTCCACGAAGGGCTCTCTGTGAATGGGTGTGAAACTGCAAAATGTATGATAAATTGAGCGTGCCGGGGGCCTTTATGACTATGAAGCACTGTGGCTGGTCGCAGGCATTGTTATGACTTTGGCTATTTAGGATCATGGAATTTGACAGTGCAGTACTGGCAGCCATGGAAGCCAGATTTATCTGGGTTTAGTGCATCAATGAACAGCAGTCACATTGTGAAAGTAAACCATTGAGCTTGAGTACATTTAAAAGTAAAACAGAACTTCAAGGACAAGTGGAACACTGACCCTGGTTTTACCTAGTTGCTAAAACTGATTAAAAACTGGTCTCTTTTTACACCTGATGTCAAGCTCAGAAAAGCAGAGGAATTCAAAGGAGCAGCAGAGGGCATAAGGATGGAGACAGTGGTCAGCTTAGATAAAAGGCAGGTAAATGGGACATGAGTTGAACCTGTTTTTCAATTCAATCCTTCCTAATAATGTTTGTTGTAAACTGACACTTTATAAATAAACTAACGTGAATTGAATTGAGATTATTTTCTGATAGCTAGGTTGTACAGAACACTGGTTTAGCAGTGCACAGCGGCCTGAAGAATGTGCTTTGCATGAATGCATTCAACTGACAATGTTCAAGTGGAATGAATACTATTTTTGTGAACTATAAAATAAACCAGACTGCCTATTTAGTTGTGGTAAATTGTTCACAATGCCAACAGTGACACATTTTTTGACAGTAAACAGTAAACTAAACTTCTAAAATACCAATATATAAATGTATGTTAAAGAATGTTTCAAGTAAACAAAAATTTTAAGTTGTAACTGGCAAAAAGGATTTTTTGGGGGGGATGTTGGTATCTGAAAACAGATACTGAAAAATAAATAAGTCAAAGAAGATTCATAAGATACAGCTTATATGAGAAAGAAAGGAGGAGAAAGTCAAACAGATGTTTATTGGCAGGGATTTCTGAAAACAGTTTATAGGGAGAGTGGCAAACATCATAATGTTAAAGTTCAACAGCTTAATTTTGAGAAATTTTATGTATTGAAACATACATAACATTTGTCAATAGAATCGTTTCACAATATAAAATTTTTTTTTTTTGTTTCCCCACCAGGGGTCTTTTTGTGGGCTCTAGTGTCCCTTATTTGACAGTAGGCTGACAGGAAGGGGAGGGGGGAAGACATGTGGCAAATATCGTCGGGTCCGGGAGTCGAACCTGCGATGGCCGCGTCGAGGACTCAAGGCCTCCAAATGTGGGTCGCACTAACCCCTATGCCACCACAGCACGCCCAACAATATCAAATTTTGAATGTGATTTGAATCTGTGTTAACTGACTTTCCATAGAAGGTGACAAGAAGCCATGTGTGTTCAAGTAAGTGTACATGCAATCTGGATTTCCCTTTACTGCCACCTGCAATACTAAGTTTATGAGAAGCTTTCAACAGTCAATGAGCGACAGGCGAGGGACACCACAGGTCCACTGCAGGCACCAAAGAAAATTAAGTAAAATAACGTCATACAACATCATCATATTGAGACATATCCTTCTGTCTGCATTTCTAAAGGTTACATGGTACATGAACACTGTGGACGTTATCTACATTTGAGATTTAGATATCAATCAGTTTTAGAAATTTCCTGTATGATCACAAATCCTTACATTTCATATTTTAAACCTACTAACAAAAATTGACATAAAAATCACAGAAATGTATATCCCAAACCCAAAATTAATTAAGCTTTACTTACTCTTATACAAAGCACACCACACAGAATCCAATAATGTGGGTAAAAGATGTTCTAGGTCAGAGGTCAGCAACCCGAGGCTCCAGAGCTGCATGCGGCTCTTTAGCGCCGCCCTAGTGGCTCTCTGGAGCTTTTACTAAATGTTTGAAAATGGGAAAAGATGGGGGTGGGAAATATATTTTTTGTTTTAATATAGTTTCTGTAGGAGGACAAACATGACACAATCGTTTTCGACAAAACAATCGTTTTCCAATGTTATGAAAATGTGTAGAATAAATATTAAATTTCAACATTTCTGTCAACAAAGAGTTGCGTCATAACCTGTGACGTTTCTTCCAGCTGGGCGGGGCGCGAGGCAGGTGGCTGCAAACAAACTGATTGGTGTGAAAAGAGAAAAATAGTCGAGGAGAGATTCTACAATTCTTGGACCAAATCATTTACATTCATTGCCAACGTGGAAGGATTTCCTGAATGTTTGCTCTGTAGAGAGAAGATGTCAAATAACATAAAGACTGGAATATAGAGCGAACCTTACTGTAAGCCGCACTGCAATGTTTTGAAAAAGTTGGAAACGTACATACATAAGCCTCATGGTTCAAAGTGTGGGGAAAAACATTTAACGGTGATTATCTACAAAGATCGATCGTCGTTATGCAAACTGCATTTGGAGCAGATTTTACAAATTCCAAAAGGAAAAAAATAACCCTTTCCTTGTCGATCTTCATATTAAAAATGACATCAAAAATCTGATTTCTTTATTGCATTTCTTTAATTTTATCAGTGCAACGAAACATAAAACATGAATATTGTAACGGAAGGTAAACTTAAAGCACCATTTGTACAACAGAGTCACGTGGTTCTTCATTCCTTCCAGGACTCACTGCAGAGAAAATAAACATTTAATCATGAATACTAATTATGTATATATTTAGGCATTTTGATAATGGGCTAATATAAACACTTAAAGCCTGTTTTGTCTTTATTATAAGCCTTATACAAGGCTTTTAATTTTGTTGCGGCTCCAGACAGATTTGTTTTTTTGGTTGCCGACCCCTGTTCTAGGTCTTCACCTCCTTCGTTTTCTTTATGGATATATCTTTTTTTACTGTATGCTGTAAGTGGAGAGATAAAACACTTCATTGTTCCTTTTTTGTTGAAAATTTAAAATATGACACTATGTAACCAGCTCTACAACCCAGTAATTGTTTTGATTTTATATTACTTAAAATTTAGAATTGTTATATAACATTTGCTATTTGTAAGCATGGTAAGTGGGAATTGAGCATTT
The DNA here is from genome assembly GCA_903067065.1 of Brachyrhaphis terrabensis. Lineage (NCBI taxonomy): Eukaryota > Metazoa > Chordata > Actinopteri > Cyprinodontiformes > Poeciliidae > Brachyrhaphis > Brachyrhaphis terrabensis. Next base: position 6,955 of record CAEGAG010012484.1, on the reverse strand, counting down.
CCAACCGAGTTGTTGTGCTATTTAAACATACTGTGAAAATATTTACATTTGTGAGTGTATGTGTATGGACAGTTTCCATCATCAGTCTCCAAGTTTGGCCCTGAAAAATGTAAAGGGTAACAAAGCATGTCCCTTTGCTCTCCACTGCACCACGGGGGTGGATGTAATGTCTGCTTTCAGTGCAGAGGCTTAGTGCAAAGAATGTGGTGTAATGTGTAGAATAGTATTTTTATCTACAGTAAATTACACACCGGCAAGCCATCCAAATGCTTGATCTTTGCTGCCACCTGCAGGAACTTAGAAATAAAATTTTTATTATGGCAAAACGCAGCAGCCAGGATTTTAGCATAAAAATGGTGGTCTAGGCCTTGACCACTCTATTATTCACATTTCTTTAACTAATAGAATACATTAATAAATATTTATACTTATATTCCTCCCTATTTTAAAGAAATCAGTCAAGTCGATGGCCTACTTTGGATGAGGTGATGAACACCAGGGAGGAATGAGCAGTGAAGTTAAATGTTGTAGATGGAAGTGTGGATGGAGGTTGGACAGGTTGGATTTGGTGATGACAATGATGATCAGGATGAAAATGACAGAAGGAGCCTGGTGTTGGAGGGTTGCAGATGGTTGGTCCAGTAACTACTGCAAGGAGATTGTGAACATGAAACTCTGGAGGTAACCTTTAAGGAAGGAATTAGTGAAACAAGACACAAAAACACAAGGAGAACATTAGGTACCGCAGAGGCGAACACCCAGGCAATGAAGGCGCAGCACGGTTAATGAGGGTTGATGATCTGCAGGTGTGCCAAAGCCCCTTAGTGGGAACTGCAGCTCCAGGCTCAGCTCCGCCCTCTGGTGGAAGCCTGCGGCTCAGCAGCGGTCACTTGAACGCCACATTTCACCGACTGATTACAGGTGAAATGTATCAGATCGTATAAATACTGCATCAAGTCTACTTGGAGCAAAACGACTTCAATATTTTTTTATCCCACATCTAATAAAGTTCAACATGAGAAAGTGTATCTGGAGGTGTTTAATGACAACTGCAGCATAAATATGGATCCCAATGTGTTTATTTAGCAAAAAAGTGTCTCCCACACACAGCAAAATCAATTTACATTAAATTACAAATTTTCATAATGCATATATGTTCCAAACACAAGCATAGAAATATATTTTTTTTAAAAACATACAGGAGGTGAATTACCTTATTATTTAAAAAATAAATAGTCTAAAAGCTGCAGGATTTAGTTGAGAACTCATGGGTTTAGAGATTTTAGTATAAATAATGACATAGCATGTTCACAATGTTTTAGAGAAAAAGCCTCTTTAAAGTCTGGACTGTGATCAAGGTTATTAACAGCTTTAGATACTGTAGGAAATCTCCATTTTCCTCTTTCAGAGCAGCAGACTAAAAATGAATAGATGTTAAGTACAACAGCATGCCACTACAGAATGCTTTGAAATATCATGTGACCTATTTTATAGTCACTGGGCAACACATACAGTATTACTTTTTCATTAAAAAGATGTAGTAGAGCTCTTCAAGTAAAATGCTAGGCCTCTATTCTACATCAAAGGTAAAATATACAGACAGTGTTAATAAGGGCTTACAATATGTAGCCCAGTTGTGAACTCCATATTGTTTATCTCTTTTTCTCATTCATCTTTTTCTGATTATATAGCAGGAAGTTTGTTTAAATGGTTAAACAAATGGTTTAACCATTTGTTTAATGGTTTAACCATTAAACAAATGGTTTAATGGTTTAACCATTAAAACATTGGTTAAACATGGTTTAACCATTGGTTAAACCATGTTTAACCATGGTTTAGCCATGGTTAACCATTTAAGTTTTTTTTAACCATTTGTCAGATAGTTACAGAATACAGTCACACATAAGGATTCTTACTAACAATTCTGTCAAGCTCAATAAATGGAAATGATTAATACATCAACACAAACACTATACTGCCAAAAATTCTGAGTCACTACTCCAAATCACTGAATTCAAGTGTTTCAATTACTTCTACTGCAACAGATGTACAGAATTCAAGCACAGGCCTGCTGACCACTTCACCAAACGTTTCTGCCCTCAGGAGCTCAGTTAACCAGGTCCTTGTTAGGGGGCGTCACTTTGTCCAGAAGGTCTGGACCTTCTGCTATAGAGAAACAATTTCTATTGAAGGTGTGGACTCTATTTGGACTCTAGAACACTAGAAATGTGTTCTCTGTAGTGATATGTCATACTACTGGCAATCTAGTTAGCAACTCTGGAGTTGGCAGTTGCGAAGAGAAAGGTACTGGCCTGTCTGAACTGAGTGAAGAGTAATAGAGGGGATCGATGCTTGGCAGACCTGACCTCAAAACCTTTGGGATGAATTAAAGAGACACTTTGACGCAGTTCTTCTCACTCAGCGTCGGTTTCTGACCTAACAAATGTGCCCCTGGAAGAATAGTCAAAAACTCCCATAACAGGTTGAAGAGACATTTGGAAAAACATCATAGCAAATTCTGTGAATTAAGACTAGAATGTCCCTCAAACTGACATGTATGTGGGGGAGAGGAGCAAGTACTTTTGGCAATATAGTGTGTCATTGGACTTTAGAATATATATGTGTGTATATATGTGTGTGTGTGTTTGTACGCATGCACGTGGGGGTGTGTGCGTGTGTGTGAGAAACTCTGAGGGCCGGGGCAAGTTGGCAATCCTGAAAAACAATTTCAGACACAGCAGATATAATGAATATAATACAAGTTGGTACGCACACCAGAATAAATAGTTTGATGGCTATATATATAATGTGTGGTTATATGCACAACTTCATCTGGCTGTTTCGCTTGGTTGAAGTATGAGACATCATGTTATTGCAACAATAATGTACTTTTGTAACAAACATTTCACAAACTACCTTCTAATAAGCCACTTTTTAAACAGAATTTTCAATCCACAGTCTAACAATTTTGGTACAAAGTTTCTATGGAAACTAATTTGTCACATTCATAATTTGAAACAGATACAATTATGATACAAGAACACATTAGGTAGTGTGGCAAGATTATGGTTAAAAAAAACTTTGGAAGCATAGAATGGATGTACAAAAACAAAGCTTATATGAAGCTTCAGCATTACAAATGTGTGTGTTTTTGAGCTGGCTGGAACATCACAGTAACACAAGGTGAAAACCTAACCTGCTGTCTGTACGACATGCAGTCCTTTCACTCATTCTTTTTCTGACAATATTTTCTACAAACTAAAACTGAAAGAGAAATTATATTAATCAAACAGAAGCACTGGTACTTTTGTGATACGATCATTTGACATTAGATAAGTCAAGTAAATTACTGACCAACATCAAAAGATTTATTTAAATGCCAACATTTGGACATTTTTAAGAGGTAGCAGACTTACCACCTCTTAAAAATGTCCAAATGTTGGCTTTTAAATATATCTTTTCAATCAAGTTCTTTCAGTTTTTATTCTCTGTATATACAACAGTCAAATGTGGGAGGATGTAAAGGTTTACAACTAGGGAAGCAAATGTTGAAGGTCGAGGTCAAATGTCTAACTCACCCATATTTGACTGTCTTCAATAGCACTGCAGTCTGATTGCACAGAGTTACATTCAGAACATTTAATTCATGGTGAAGTCATAGGAAATTGGGGAAGTAGCAAGCCTATGAATCCATCAACATTTCCCTACATCCTCAGTAGAATACTGCAGTCAGTGTGGGAGAGGCAAACATTAAGTCTAGGAAAGATTTACTTTAGTTTATCCTAAAAATTGGACTAATAGCATGTACGTATGGGAGATTATAGCCAGATGACTAGTTTACATCTTTACTCCAATTGGCCAGTTGGTATGAAAGAGATAAGAGCAACAGCAAGAAAAACAACAAGCAAACATAGTACAACTTATAAAATGTATAAAGACAATGAAAACATACAAACTTAAACATGGTCATGTTGACATTTCTGGCTTGTCAGGAGCCATATTAGGATGTTTTCCAAAAGAGGTTGGGAGTTGAAGCTCCGGACTTTTTCAGAAATATATTTGAGGTATGAGACAGACAATACGCTTCAAAAGTTGGAATGCTGAGGTTCAGCATAATGCTAAAATAATTTATAAACCAATACAGAATCATTACGGTATATTTCATAATGTTGTCCTAAATAGTCACATATATTTTTGACACATATAATTCTGATAATGATGGTATTATTTGTTTTGCTTTTTTTTTTTTTAAGTAAAATTCATTTAAAGCTCGTTTATGAATTGTTTTAGTTGGTTTTAGTGTTTCTGTCAAGACACCTTGATCATAAAATTAGGCCTTTAGCAGAACTCTGTAGAAGCTGAGTATGAGAGGAGGTAGTTCAGTCCTTTAAATCCAAAGGGTTAAAGGGTCAAAGCCTCAATCACAGAGCCAAAACAATCCTCAAACTTCGGCTCCTATCTAGAAGTGGGTACAGCCATCAATGTGGGGGGTAAAAGCACTGACACTTGGGTGTAGAGACAAATAATTGTCTATGACCACAATTGCCTCTTTCTTCAACTGCACTAGAGTTGGGATAAGAACAGACAAATAGTAAGCCAGGGAATGTGTCCACCTTTGGGGCCAGAACATTTATAATTTCACCTGAATCTGCCTGACAAAATTATAAGGTCAAAAGCCTGGCATTGAGTCCATCTTTTACTGAGCTCCCAACTGACCCCACTCTGGACTAAGTAGTCCAGAGTGGGGTCTGAGAACCGAGCTACAGGAAAATAACCTGCTAATTTCAGCAAACACACGTGTACTAGTACATTTTAAGCTTCACACCTGTTCACACCAGCCCCAGAGTGCTTCACGTGTTTAATTTGCTTAACGTGTTTAATTTGAAAGCCTGGCCTAAAGAAGACATAGTGGAATAATCACAGCTTTAAAAACATTTTATCCAGAATGGATAATGGTTTGCTGAAGCAGCTAACACAAAGAGAAAACTGGCTGTTCAGAAGCTGGTTAAGTGATTCATTCTCAAACCGAAACCTCCTATTTTTCGTAGTGCTGTCCATTCTCAAAGATTATATTTATACATTCAGTTGCTAAATTGACTTTGTCATGTAGATGAGCAAAGAACAGTCATAACAATCCATCTGCTCATAAAAATCAGCAACACTACACTAGGGGTGAATCTAGAAAAGCATTTATGGGCTGCAAAGAGAGGCGGCTCCATTTGGCAAACGTAATGTGTTTATGTAATCACAGTCAATCACAGAGACGACAATCAGATGTAAACTGGAAGGTTCCCAAATTGAGACAGAAGTTATGGTGTGTTCACACCAAATGCTTCAAGTTCACCATGTGTGCACTTTGAATGGAGACACTTGAGATTTTGGTGTACAACTAGCGTTTGCGCGGGACACTCTTGGCATGTCAAACGTTCAAATAACTACATGCGTGAAACGCACCGCGATTGGCCCTCAACGTGCCTCCAGTTGGGTTTGATGTGAACACACGATTACATTTGTACAGTAAGTTATTTGGCTGCTTCCTCACATTGCTTACTGTTTCAGATTGTTTGTCTTCATAAAACTGCCAAATTATCCAAAAATCAAAATCTAAGTCTAAGTCCATATCACATATCAAAGATCAAAATCATTCAACTGCAAGTTAAGCAAAATAACGTTGTGAAAAGTCAGAATCTATTAGTCTGGAAGCTTTAGAATGGGGAGGCAGTTGAGCGTTGAGGTATCTGATCACATAACACTTCCCAAAAAAACCAAACCCACCCAAAATAGAATATGACAAAAGGTGTCCCAGATGGAACTCTTTAGTGAGTAATGTAAAATCATACTTTGTTCTTAAGATAGTACACTTTATTGATGTCTTTTGATTTGTTTTTAATCAGTGGCAGTTCTTCTCTATTCTGTTTTTTTTTTATTATTATTTGAAGAAAGGCTTAGTAAACACAAAGACTAGATTAGATGTAATTGTGTAACTGTATAAATCAACCATAATAATATAAACAATTGTATTCCAAGATATGTTGAAAAAAATAAAAGCCTTTATTTGAATTCTGACAGCTCTGGAAAGCCCAGTTTTGCCCTCATTTTCTCCTCAGGTTTGATTCTGGAAGCTCTTATGGTGCAACTTTCTTACATACACAAAATGAGAGTCCAGCACAGAGATGGAGGTGATGATTGCAGTCAATGATGGCTGAACATGACAAACCAGGTACTTGATTCAATTCTCCAACATCATCGCTACAAAGAGGGATCCTCCTGACATGTTCTCTCCTTCAGTCCTCTTCCATGAGCAGCTGGTTCTGCATGGACAAAATTAAATATTTAAAATGACAAAGTTCATTTTAATTCAATTCCATTGACTTTATTTATATAACTATTTTTCACAACATGTCATATCAAAGCACTTTACCTAAATAAAAAGTCAAATCAATCACATCGTACATACATTCCAGTTGATCCTAGGAATCAAACAATGCATCAAAGAGTTTATTATTCGAATTGAGTAAAAAGTTTCCACCTAAAGAAACCCAATAGATTCCATCAACTCACTGACTTGCAGCACTGCCTCCTCCTGGATGAGCATGTAGCAACATGCTTTGACTTTGCAGCTTATACCGAGCATCAATGTTCCCTCTAATTTTTCATGGAGCTGGGCATACACACAGCCTCCCTGAGCACACTGAGGACCACTGTGAGCAACATCAGGTGTCCCCCCCAGACATAAACTTGTACAGGTCAGCTAAAGAGCCATCTCTAGAACCGCCTCTGGGCTGCAGGCATTTTGTTAGCATGTTTTCCAACATTCTTATAGCTTGATAGGAAGCCTGATCCAAACTGGCAACCCATATTAATAAAATGGTGAAATAATATTGACCACAAAACACTGTATTTATAAAAGATAATGTTTTTCCTACACAATCCTAACAAACGTTTTTAATGTTTC
>CAEGAG010012444.1:0-45703 GCA_903067065.1 Brachyrhaphis terrabensis | reverse complement strand
ATATATATATATATATATATATATATAAATTGCAGTTTGGTGAGCTGAAATACTAATGTGTAATGCTACTTGACATCTGGTGCTTGTAAAGCAGCCAATTCAGAAGTGTCATTTCATTGTCTTGGTACTGATTGGTTGTGCCTTTAAGAGTGAAAATAAGAAAGAAATTAGATGTTAGATTCTGCACTAGTACTAAAACTGATTCCACTGTGTGTATTAATGGATATTAAGACGTCTTTGGTGTTTGAATGACTCATGGGATTTAGCTATTTGCAGGCGACTGTTATCCCTAACCCCAGTGAATACCAGCGTTCAGCTTATCACCTCCTGCTGGAGCTGTGAACTCCTGTTTTCTGAAAAGTCAAACCCTGACTTGCAATCCAATAGATGAATCATGAATCATTTAGCAGTTGCCAGGACAACTGTAAATTTCTGATAACATTTTGTGAAGTTTGGTTTAGGGTGGATTATATTGTGAAGATGCATCTCAAGAGTTAGGTTTGGCCTCTGAGTTCCAGTACATGGACTGAAAACACACAGGCATCTGTTTCACCAGGATGGTTCAGAGAACATTATGTGGGTGTTGCTGATGAATCTTAGACTTCCAGTTGGTTTGATGTGGAATAAAGTAACCTGGGCAGCGTCTCACAACCCCATCAGTCACAAGATGGGATACTGCTGCCTAGTATGAGCAGCAATCCAGGCAGAAAACTATCCAGCATGTTGTGAAATCTACATGCATAAGAGTTTTGCAGCAGTATAAAATATACCATAAAGAGAGAAAGCAATACGACAAGGTACGACTGTGGTTACACAGATGTCGGGTTTTCAGATTACATATGGGTCTGTAAATCATATGAAGAGGAACAGTCAGTTCTTCTTCTTGGGTTACCTCCTTTCTTTGGCTCACCAGAGAGTCATGTTTCATTCCCATTGTAAGCAAATCACACCGGGGTTCACTGAGATCCACGTTTAAGCTGGGTCAGAGTTCACATGAGCTTCCTTGTCTGTCCAAGCAAAGCAGAGTGTCCAAGGAAGTGATCTCTGGTCTGTTCAAAGCTCACCAAAGAGATCTGGTGTGAAACCAAGTTTAAAGCGGACAACAGAATGAACATAGAGGCCTAAGCAATATCCTTACCTTGCCTTTTTGAAACTTTGGCACCTTTTGATAGTGGTGAGACATACCTAGCAGAGTTCTTGTTACATCTAACCTGTAAGAAGACCCTAGCTTTCAGAAAGCGTTGCAATCTGCTAGCAACAAAATTAGTCGACCTGACAGATTTTCTGTCATAAAAAGGTCATTATTTGGAAAACTGCCTGCCTTATACTCTTCGGCAGACATTTGAAAGGTGGCCAAAGTGTACCCGAAAAGACAGACAAACTGGTGTGACTGAAACCTAGCCAAACTCTCAGCTTCTCCCTTATAGAAGCCAAGTGTACTTCACCACAGAAACCTAGTCAAGCTGTCAGCATTTCTTATAGCGAGGGGACCAAACTGGTTGGAATGAGACCCCTCCATCCCGCTCAGCTGAAGCCAATGGATCAATCTTACTTTAACAGCTCTGCTCACTCACACCACTGCACAGACGCCCATTCCTGCACACACACTTAGAGAAAAAGTGGGGCTGATTTCACTCTAACAGCTCTGACTCTCCATCCAGAACGCTCCCACCGAGGGAGGAAAATTCAAAAAGAAGGCGAGCGAGCAAGGAGCACACATTTGATGGATGGAGTCAAAGACGAAGCAAATGGAGGGAAGAAAAATTAAAGGCGAAAAGGTCTAGCCATATAAAATACTATCAAGAAATTTTTGGGGGGTTTTGGCACCATTTAGGAACAAGTCATACAATCATATTTTGTGTCTGTTCTGGGCTGTTTATTTAAACAGTTGAATCTCATTTATTGCTTCCGTCTTTGGCATTCACTGTGGCATTAGATTCAAAAGGCCGGAACAAGAGGCCTGGCTGCTTTATGAAACACACTATCTTTCATTTTCCTTGAATTTGTTAATTTGCAAGTGTTCTGCAAATAGACCTCCCTCTGAAGCATTCATCTTAGCCTAAGGCAAGGATTTGACAATGCATAAAAAAGAGGAACATTGTCAGTACAACGATAATAAGAGCATTGTGTGTTATGATGGGATCGCACACCGTCAGCTTTCAGCAGGAAGGTGTTAAGAGCACAGAGATGTTCTCACCTCCTTGAAAACGTGTTATCATTGAGACATCGTTCTGTAATGTGGCTTCAAAACCAAACCAGTAGGAGGGACTTTTTTCTTACATTTGAGCAAATGTCACTTTGTTTTTTTGTTGTTGTTTTGTTTTGTTTTTTGGGGGGGACGGGCGGGGGGGGGGGAGGATTTCACAGCTAAAAGCTTCCAAACCAAAGTTTCATTTTCAAAGCAGTTTTTTACAGTATCTTGCAACCGTATTCATTTTTCACAGCCCCGTGTCGTTTTTTATGTGTGATTGGACATGATGTGCATCACTAAAAATATTCAGAACATGTTCTTGTTGCACCATAAGGCTCGCTAAAATTACAGTATGAATGTATAGAGAAAAAGTTTTGTTTAAAAAAACTAAAAGTTGGGACAAGCATAAAGAATGTGGGACTTCAGTCAGAGGGATTCATGTGTGGAATTGTTGTTGTGAGGACTTAAAACTCTTTAAATAATGAAATGTGTAAAAATCCTTTGCTAAACATTTGCTAATAAATTACAGCAAAGTTTAATTATTGTTGTTTATGAGCCTTTCCTTAGCAGAGGTGCCCAAGTCCAGTTCTCAAGGACTAACATCCTGCAACTTTTAGATTCCAACATACCTGAATCAAACAGCTGAATTCCCTCATCAGCAGTCAGGAAGCTCTGCCGACTCCTGCTAACGAGTCTGCTAACGAGCCATTCATATGCTTCAGGTGTGTTGGAGAAGGATCCATCTAAAAGTTGCAGGAGGTTAGCTCTCTAGGACTGGACTTGGACTGGACTCAGATAGAATTCCCTAGTGGTTTCTTTAGGGAAAAATAGACAAACAAAATGCTGTATGTTACAAAAAGTGAAGATATAAAAATATTATATGTTTTTCCCATTGAAAATTATTCAGATATTGTGCAAAAAAATGTATTGAACTTATTTTGTATAGCTCACAGACCTACCCTACCCTGTTCAAGGAAGCGTAACACGTCACCCTTAGCTTTGCAGGAATGTGGCAAGAAGACAACCATTGTTGAAATGAACCAGTAAGATGTTCTATTTACAGTTTGGAAATCTGCAGCGACTTTTTTTCACAGACAGCCTGACGGAGTGTCAAATAGACGGTAAAAAAAAACGGTGGGCAGAAATTTTTAATTTGTAAATGTGCAAAGCTGCCAGAAACAAATCCCCAAAAGCTGTAATTACAATCACACTGGAGTGTAATGAGACAAAATATGAAAGAAACCAATGGCTGTCAATAACTTTTCATGGTACTGCAAGTGTGTAATATGCATATTATTGTCTGGATGTTTTTGGTCGCGGAATAGAGCCAAATGTGAAAAGCTCATTTCTATGGTCATGAGTGGCTATGCACTGCAAAACCTCAAAATCTTACCAAGTATTTTTATTCCAGTTTCTAATGCAAGCATTTTGGCACACTTGAAATAAGACAAAACTAACTTACAAGTAATTTTTCAGCAAGATGTAGGAGCTTGTTTTAAGTTAATAATTCCTTAATATTGATGAAAAAAGACTAGTTCCACTGACAGATTATTTCACTTATAACATGACTTTGTTTTGATGTTATAAATGAAATAATTTTCCAATTAAAAAAATTATTTTTATCAATATTAAGGAATTATTGACCAAACAAGGTCTTATATCAGGCTGAAAAGTTACTTAGTTGTGACTTATTTCAAGTGTACCAAGATATGTGCACTAGAAACCAAACCAAAAGTACTTGGTAAGATTTTATGTTTTTTCAGTGTTGGACATAACCTTTTTTTTTTAAATAAAGCTTTTTGAGATGATTTGTTGCTCAGTTTAGGTGACTGGAGAGAGGGGGAATAAAATCTAGGATTTATGTCATTGCTTATTGTAGTGTTGAGAGTGTTTGCCAGCTGCTGAAGGAGACATCAGGTGGTTGCTGGAGAGGAAATTGGAACATTAGAGTATGATGGAGACGGAGCAGGCGGAAGAGATTGCTAGAAAGAGACAGAGGAAGGAATCCTTCCCCAGGGAGAAAACACTGCATTGCTTTTTCTGAGAGAGATATTGGCACAGGAGAACGGGCTGCAGAGTTAGAATGTCCTCTGTTAAGGCAGTGAGGCCTGAAGGCACAAATGTCACAGTGTGTATATGGAAGTGTGTGTGTGTTTTGTCTTAATATATGTGGGCATCGTTTTGTCGAGCAGCTCAAACATCCAGAATCACATGCAAATTCCGCTATAGTTCGATGGATTTGAATAAAGACTTTAAAATGTGTGTGGGACGGCGCGTGCACCACTTCTCTTGTGTTTTTCAAGGGCTGAGTCGGAGATTAAATCAACTCAGTTCCCCTGGCTGTCTCTTTTTTTCCTTTACACACACACACACACCCCCCCACACCCACACACACGCCCGTACGCACAGACGCTGATTCTCTATCTGGAGTACCAGAATTTAATCTTCCCCAGGTCAGACAGATGTATATAGAGGTATGAGAAACAAGGGAGCTGTGTGTGTTTATGTGAGTATTGTATATGTTTTTCAGCCACGTTAACCTCGGTGTTATGATGGATGGAGAGGCATAGTCACAAACACACATGCTCATTTTATAAAACCAATAACCTGCTCCTAGATTTGCTGCATAGTCTGGCTGCCATAGCTGAGTCAGTGGATGAGCAGAAAAAGTATTTCCCACAGATTACTTATGAAAACACATATTCAAATTCCATGTTGCCCTTTGAGGTATAACACTAACGCTGTAGGCTGTCTGTTATGCTCATAGCAGCAGCAATCATGTGAGGAAAGCGGACATTCTAGTTTTTCTAAATACTTGACACACTTCTGAGCAGATCAACAACACATCCAGGTTATGGGACAAGATGACACACTGGATTCACAAGAATGAAAATGAATTTGAACAGATTTTAAAAATCTCTCATTTTCAGTTTTAGGTTGATGTGTAGGCAGCATTATTTATGTCCATATATTTGTTAACATCTTTGACCAAGGTAGTCACCCTATTGTTTTTGTCAGTTCCTTTATTATTTATTCTACACTGGCTGTTATACTCCTGACTGCACTGACTGGACAAATTAAAGTTGTCTTTACATGTTTGACCAATCTTTTGAAGCTGTTGTGCTGTACTGACGCAGAGTAATACATTTGGAATTCAGTACATTTTTGTCAGGGTTTTAAAAACGGTTTTAAGTCAATTCACCACTGTTTTTCTGTAGTGGATCAACTAATACTACACCTCAGATATCGGTATTGGAATTGAAAAAGTGGATTGGTGCATTCAGTCTCAATTATATGTTGTGGTCTCAACCAGTTGGTCCACTGTAAGCTGTCATGATAGTCACATTTAATTGAATCAGCTCAATTAAATTCAGTTTATTTATATAGCACCAGTTCACAACAGGTCACTTCAAGATGCTTTACTAAAAAAAGTTATTTCAATTCAGTCATACATACATTCTTGTATTCTTGCAAGAATGTTTGTACTTACCTTACCATCCTTCATCATATGAATGCTTTCAGTGTATCATGAGTCCTCATCCATACTCGTCTCAATCCCAGTTGTCTTAAACCTTTTGATCCTTGTTCTGACTGTAAAGTGTCTGGGATCTTGGGAGGTTTCTTTTGGACATTCCTCGACTCAGGTCGAGGAATGTCCAGATCAACATTGGACATTGGACATGTTGATGTCCAATGTCCAACATTGGACATTGTCCAACAATGTCCAATGTTGGACAATGTTGGACATTGTCCAACATTGTCCATTTGGGCCCATGTTCTTTTCTCAGTAAAGATATTTTCCTCTCTAATAGCAGCCATTGTACACAGCACTTTACTTCCAGATGACCAGGGCATAAGATGTGGATCATGAAACATTAGTTGAACTGTCTCCCTCCGGTCCTCGGTCTGACCATAACCTTATCAGGCATAAATCTTAATCTAATAATTTGAAGCTTATGAACATAAGCAAATGCATTTCTGAGGTTACCCATTGACCCAAAGACACCCATTAAGTTTAATTATCTATAATCTAATACTGGTAGCCAGTCTGTTGTTTAAAACAGCAGAAGGAAACATCTTCTTGGCTGGAGTTGAACTCTGGGCTATGAGCAACAGAAACCGCCGACATACCCAGCATTCCACTGGGGTCCAGAAGGACATGCTGCCTTCTTAAATAAACCTAACCTTTAGTCTTTATCCCCAGCTGAGGATCACATGACTGGCACACGGAGCCAAAGGTTAATGCATTATTTAGATTTTCAGTATGTATAATCTTAAAACCTTTCAGCGTCCATCGCCCACATTGTCAGAGTAATCCCAGCCGTTCTTAGTCCAGGTTACCAAACCATTTCAGAGCAAGTCACTTTGAAAGTTTAGCATCTGTTCAGCCTCAGAACAGTAGGCAGTTTAAAGCGTGGTGTCTCAAAGGTAGTCCGGGTTTCCATGTGTTGCTTGTGTTCTGAATGTGTTGCAATTATTTGCATTTAGGTGTGTGTGCTTTTTTATTATCATAAACAGTATCAAAGGGAGTGGTTAAAATGCAAAAACTATTTCAAAAAATACCCAGAGTCAAAAGAACCAGACTTCAAATGGGTCTTTTGGCTGAATGGATGAATAGATGAAAGGGTGACTCAGTTCAGGATAATTACAGTCCAACAAATCCATTTAAGAGGAATGATCAGGTTACTGCAGCACAAAGACATGCAAAAAGTCTTCTGAGAAATATAGTTTTTTTATGGATAGGCTTGTCATTTTTTAAGTTTACTTTCTAACCTGTTTAAGGTCTATTCTAGACATTTATGTTAGTTCTGCTTTGTTGTCAGAGCAACAACCACTGCAGTGAAAATACGCCATTATTTTCCCCTAACAATGGCGTATTTTAGAAAAATAATGACTTGAGCCATTATTTGGCTTAAAATCACTTTGGCAAAAAAAATGACTTGATTTTTAAAGTCACTAAAACTGATTTTCTATGCAGTGAATTCAGCAACCAAAGCTGTTCCTGTATCTAGTCCTATACGGCATCTCGCTAAGGAGACATTGCACATGCTCAGAAGCTCAGTCTGTGAAGGAACTTAAGTTGTACGACTTTTTTTCTGAAGGTATTTTTGTTGCAAAAGTATTTGTTACCTGTAACTGAGAAGTTGAAGTTGTAGAGAAACATCGGGACATCTGTTTTTGTACTAACCCTTCCACAATACACACAGGCCTGGTGTATATGCTTGTGTGTCTTTCTGATATACAACAGTACAGTAAACACAACAATCAGGGCAGAGCAGTGACTCTTTCAGACTAGTTCACAAGTTCAGAGGAGGAAATAATGATTGAGGAGCAGGAAAATGGCTACATTTGTCTTGTTATGGAGAAAAAAAAGAAAGGAAGGCATTGTTGGGATGTTCGCCCGCTGCATTGGATCAGAACTGAGCAGCTGGAGTTCAGTATTTAAGTCCAACCTTAGGTTCTTCCTCTCAATTTCTCCTCAAAACTATCCATCCTGCTCTATGCCGGAAAAAACAGCTTCAATCATGCCCATGAAATTCAGACCAATCACACAATAGTTCAGGATAGAGAGGGAGGGGTGAAAAGGTCGCCATGGGAATCTGACAAGACTTGAGGCTGAGAACAAAATGACACGACTGCGACAATGAGAACCGATTCGGTCAGTTTGTCCTGACCATGCAGAACCTTTAATTAAAGTCTGGACTTAAACCCAGTTATGACACCACCGTAAAATGGCCGTTCATGCTGGCAAAGCCTTTAATGTGGTATAAAGGGTGAAACAGAAGACTCGCTGCCAGTTGTAATAAAGACTTAATGACAGCTGCTGCTACCAAGGGTGACACAAGCAGTCTTAGTTTTAGGGGCAATTAATTTTTTACAAAGGACCAGGTTGGCTTGGAAAAGCATTTTTCTAGTCATAACTGCATCCTGCTAGTTGTACTTTTTTGTGTGATAATATTTCTTTCTGGATCAGAAACGTTTAAGTGCAAACGGAAGAAATCTGCTCTTTCTCACCTCAATATATTGTATTATCATCTTGCCTTTGTACAGTGCAGACGGTGTTGATGTGTGAAGCAGAATATTATGTTTATCTGTCCGTCACTCAGGCCTTACTGTCCACCCATCTGTTTATTCAGCTGTCACCCGTCCATCAACCCGCCTCAGCGTATACACGCCAGCATCAATGTGAGAGTGCGGAGGATTTTTCCTGGCGTCGTTTTTCCATCGTTTCGTTTCCCACTTGTTTCCGCGCCAGCCGCACTCCGCCTCCCGTTCCACAGTCATTCCAACCCGTCTCTGTTCTCCGTCTTAACATCTCTCCCTTCATCCGGGTTTGTGTCTCATTTCCCAGCGTGTTTCATCCTTTCCGTCGCCCTCTGTCTCCTCTTTCCTCTTTGATTGCATCACTTTTCTTCCCCCCTTTCCAGCTTCGCTGACAGGTGCCACTCAATTCAGTTCAGGGTGGTTACCATGACAATACATGCGTGATCATATATTTGCAGACTCTTCCTGATCCTTTATTTGTTAATAAATAATAAAGCTATACCGGAGCCCCTATGTACATGGCATATTGGGGCCGATCATAAAGGTAGAACAAAGGACAGTAAATTCCCTCCAAAAAACTCTTAATTTTGAGATTAATATCAGAAATTTTCTACAGAAGAATGAGAAAATTAGTGAGTTTAAAAAAGATGGAAATATCTGGTTTTCAAAAGTTTCACATTTTTGACTATTGGACATCTTCTGAGTTGAATTTCTGTTTTATTTCTGTTGGATTGAGTTTCTGTCATTTTTCAAAAATATTTCAATGAAATGTCCTCCTTTTTTCTATCTACAATGGCTCTAAATCGTCATCATGCCAATGAGTAAGAATAGGAAAAACTAAAGATGTTACAGTGAATTCAAAATATGACACTCAGTTATCATCTTGTTTATACAATTCATTTTTTGTTGATATATTTCAACCATTCTTTATGTAAATCTTTGTGAGCCATTGTCCTTCAACACATAAAGCTGCAGCTGTTCCATTTTTCACAATCCTTAGAAATGAAAACTCATATTTCACTTCCACATGACACTGTTGAAAAGCAGATAACAGATAATTCCCAGGCAGACTTTAAAATGCAAACTAAAGTTCTGTCATGACTCTGTGGCCTGGCTGTGATGGATCATTCTTCCAGAAAACTTTGAAAGTGTAACAACAAATCACATTTTATGCTTGATATTAAAAGTCACTTTGATTTCACATGCATTTGTAATTAATGTCCTTTAGCATCCCCCATCGAATGAGGGTAGCTTCTACTAAGGTGCTTGTAAATATTCATGTGAGCAATTTGGAAAAAAAGAAGGAAAAAGTTACTTCTAAAATCAGCATGCAAGCTCAGCAAACCTTCCTGGAATGCGTAGATCTTTAATAAGTGATGCTCACTCCCACTAATCTGATATTTTAACAGAGTAATTAGTATTTCAGGAAGGTGCGCCGCATCTTCTTTAAATGTTAATCGGGTCGAGCAGTGGGAGTATTCAGGGACTGAAAAGATGTGCTCCGCAAGACTGCTTATACACTAACTGATGAAAAAAAAAGCTAAGCAGCCAGGATGAATGATTCCATTTGAATTTAATTTAGTACACATGCACACCAGCGACTGGTATGCAAATGACTGCGTTTGCGAGGGACTTGGCAGGTTTGGAACGGGAACCAGAGAG
The DNA here is from genome assembly GCA_903067065.1 of Brachyrhaphis terrabensis. Lineage (NCBI taxonomy): Eukaryota > Metazoa > Chordata > Actinopteri > Cyprinodontiformes > Poeciliidae > Brachyrhaphis > Brachyrhaphis terrabensis. The sequence continues at coordinate 35,805 of CAEGAG010012444.1, read as the reverse complement.
GAAGAAAACTATGTCATCACAGGTTGAATGATGTGGTCCAGAAAACCAGAGAAAATGGATTTATTGTTGGTCGCTGCTGGAGACGAGCTCCAGAGGTCCAGCCAGAGTCTCTTTGAAGAAAAAACTTCTCAAAGGCCTTTTTCCTTCTGAGTCATGAAAGTTGCATTTGTTTCAATGTCCAAAGCAGAGACATGTGTAAAAGAAAAAGCACAAGAGCCAGAAAGTTATTGAAAAATGATGCACTTTATCACTCTTTGTGGTGTTACGTAATTTAATTACAAAATAAAAGTAGATGGAAATCATCAGAGTTACTACAATTAGTAGGTACAGTACCTGTTTAACAATTTTATTACTTTTAGAAATCAATTGTGATCAACAAAATCAATCTTTAGAAATGAAAACCCTCATATTGCTGCGTTTCTATTGGTCATGTAATTGCGCAGTTTGACATTTTGAAAATAAATTGTTTTCATGGAAACACACTAATTAAAAAACAAAAATGTGACGCTAATATGAGGTGGTTTTAATGGTCACATCAAAACTGGTTTTTAGCAAAACTGCAACGGAAACATTTTTTTTTTTCACATGATCGACATGTGAATCGTGTCGTCCTCCTTTTTGGTTTCCTTTTTATGGCAGAAACCAAAAAGGCGACTACAGAAAGCAGTTGGAGGATCTTGAAAAATGATTATATCTGGAAAGAATTGTTACAGACTTAGTGAAACATCACACAGATTTTTAGCAGATGTCAGCAGATAAATTATAATGACAGTAGGGACATCAAAATTAAAACAATGAGATTAGAATGTCTTACCTGATAAACTTTATGCTAACAAACAACACCCATCAGTCCCTATCAGTCCACATCTGCTGTCCATTTGTCAATCAAAATATATAGTAATTGTTTCTCTGTGGAAAGTTTGTGATGATTGCGAGGTAAAAATTCATTTTGTTTCATTATATTCAAATTTGCATTTATTATTGCAATGCAAAATGAAAACCATATAAAATTTATTTTTGTGTATAGTTGTATAAATCGTGAGCTTCCTGCTAAACATTTACACATTAGTGATTTGTATTTAGTTGCTCTTTTAGACTCTGATTAAATACTTCCTCCTCAAGTTCTCAGATTTTGAGAATTTGAGGAACATTTACTCTCCTCTCTTAGAGAGTAAATGTTTCTTTCCTGAGCTTCCTGCTGGACAGAAAGCAGTCACAGCTTCCTCCAGAGTGTCCATTGTGGCTTGCTAGATTGGAACCCGGTGGAGGACTTTTTGAAAAAGCAGAAAAAAAAACTGCTTCGTTTTTGAGAGCCAAGGCAGCGTTTTGAAATTTCATACCGATATATTTTCAGAGCATTTTCAAACATCAACTCAGTTGTGGTCTCGTTTCATGTGCGAACTCAACCGAACGGCCGAACATGAAAAGAGTGAGAGACGCTCGGATGTCGGATCACACGGACTTATTTGGCTTCAGAACGCGAGAGCCCTCTCATCTTTAAACGGCTATTTAGTGTTAATTAATCCTTTTGCCTGGAAGCTCCCTGCCTCTGCTCTTTGATTGTTTAGACTTTTATGCTAAAAGTACTCATCACACCTTCCATGGCCGCGTGGCTGAGAACTCTTAATATCTGATTAGACTTTCAACACCGTTTCCCTCCGAAATGAACAGGCAACACAGACTAATATTATGAAATTAAGCTAACACTCAGAGGATTGGTATCACTGAAAGATACAATTCCAAAAGCTCTCAACTTTCTATGCAGCACTGCAGAGCCACATTGTGTTTACAGACACATTGCAACGTGGCACCAGTTTCCTGATGGAGGACAAAAAATGGTTTGACGACAATGACTACCATTGGTTTTAAACAAAACACTTTGTGATTTTTCTGGCCCAGATTTGACGTGTCTTTAAATCACATTTGTACACTTACCTAATTCTAATGTGTTCCTCATACCAACATTTGAAACACTGGAAATCATCCATTATTTCAATTTCTATTTTAAAGAATCTCTAGTCGGTTTAGATGTGTCCACGTCAGGTTTGATGAATCTATGCATTTCATAATTTGAGGTGATTAAAAACGCTCTTGACTTGGTAAAAAGAAGAAAAATAAAACAGCCAATAGGAAGCTCAGAAGCAGAATCATGTGACTCCCCAGAGATCACATGTTCTCTGGCTAATGTGAAGTGAAAGATGTGATTCCTGACGGTTCCCATGCTTTGGGAGTTAACCCACAGACCAACTGGCTGTAGCCCTGTCAGTCACACACCACATAAACACACACAACTATTTGGTTCTTTCATCCCCACTGCTCACCTCCGGTCCTGTTACACATTCGGCTGTCCGTGTCCATCTAGCCAGATATCAGTCAAAGCTGTGTCGGTGTTCAACAGAAGAAACAAGTTTATCCTTCTGCTAAACATGCAGCAAGACAATTCATGGTACAAAACATTAGAACAAGAACAAGAATAGGAGTTTCTTAACAGGTAAGACATGATGCATTGGACAGAAAAAAACTCTGTAACGGACCACATCCAAACAAAGGCAAAATGGGAAAAAATCTTTAATTTAATAATGTAAAAAAGAAATAGGTCAAACACCAATGCAAAGTCAATCAAATAATAATTGACATGGATTTCATCCATCTCAACAAAAGCCAACTGAACTAAACTGTGCTCAAACAAATCTGACCTGCAGATAAAGAACAAAGGCTGCTTAAATAAGGGTGGAGTAACCTAAACCTGCCACATGAGGGCGGTACAATATAATAAAGGAACTAAATATACAAAATTAACTAAAGCAAAACACAAAACAAATAAAGCAAAACTATCTTTACCTTTGCACAAATAATACTGTAAGTGAATATTAAAGTGACAAGATAAATAATTAAAGTTAACTTTACCAAATAAATCCTCATCCACCCACTTCAATTATTTGGATGTTCCAGGTTTCAACACTCTAGCTGGTCCATGTTTGCAGAATCTCAAAGAAGAGTGCACGTATTAGAAAATAGATGTCTAATAAAATAAATACCACTTCACTTATTATTGCTTAGGGAAATAAAAATGTTAAAGATGCATTATAACTGTAGCAACAATGTTTTGCTTGTGTGGAGATTGTGGATTGCGATAGTTTATGGCAATCCTTTAGTGAATATACACTTTTTTTTTTACCTACCCTTAAAAAATAATTAAATTAAAGTTTGCATCTCTTAAATGAAAGAATGATTTTTCATCTGCAATTTGCACCACATTTGTGGTTGTGAAGACAAGATTTATTTCTCATCCTTTGTTTAGGCTCGCATCCCCAAGGCGAGTCAAATGTCACGCTAATTAGTTGTGGCGTGACATGAATTCTTTAACTTTTGCTGCTCTGAAGCAAACTCAGAACAATTAAGACGCATTGAGCCATCAGAGCCCTATAATATATAGGGCTCTGATATATATATCTACATATATATATACATGGCATTATTAGAATTTAATGGGGAATTTAAGTCTGTTTTGTAGACTCTGTTCAAATCCTGTCCTGGGTTTGAGCAAAATAAGTCAAACACCATTTCCATGTTTTAATCTGTGAGTGATTCCCCTTAAGAATGCATCCACAGTATGAAAGAATATCATTTGAGTCATTTCAGTGCTCTCAGTTCCTTGACATCCTCTCTGCCATGAACTGACCTTTTCTCGCTACCAAGTTGCCAAAATGCTGCCAGATGATCAATTTAACGATGGTGCAGTCTTCAGCCTGACAAGCGGTCTTTATTGGTCAACTCAAAACAACAGAGCAGCTCAGTAATTATTTCTGTTAAGAGTTTTAAATATAAACATAAGATGACAAGCTTAAAGCACTTTACCTTCATATCTGGGCTCATAATTATAACTTCCGCCTTTATTACTGAACACAGCAGCTATTGAATAGCGCCCCTGGTTTCATTAAAAATTCAAAATGTCATCCTTGTTTTCTAGCAAAGCTTAAAGCTGTGGGATAGAGCACTTACGTCTTAGCCGAAAAAAATTGGGAAAATATTTCAAGAAAACCTTTGTTTATGAAATTCTATAAGTGGCCTGTGGCCTTTTAGTGTGACAAGCTAGGAAGTTTTAGAGGAACAGAGTGCAGTGTGATCACTGTTACCTGCTTATTATTGTCCTTCTTCAATCACGTCCTACTTTACGACTTAAGATTTTGACTCTGAATCACAATCCTAAAAGGTTTTGCATGTGAATAACCAGTCAAACGCAGTACATACGTATATCATTTAGATGGAAAGAAAGTCTTTTATACCACTTTGGCGTTTTAAAAACATATTTATTGGTCTAATATACTACCTAATCTTCTTTTTTTCCCGTAATTTCAAATTGCGCTATTGTGAGGACAACAGAATCACAGCTTGAGTTCCTGGTCTCACTGGTACTTCATCTATTACAAAGATTCTTAAAGATCAACCTCACATAGTGTAACATCTTTACTTTTGAAAAAAAAAAAAGAAATCCGGGGTTTTTCATACTTCATACAGAAAGGAGAAAAAGCCATAAGAGATGATGACTCTAGTTACCTGTCATATTTATTCTAATATACACACCTTTGTACATCAGAAGAAAAATGTGTTACATGGTATTCTATAGGGCTCCTGACAGTGGGAATAGAGACAAGCTTTGTGTTCGTCCGCATTACGCAGTGGGGGAATAGAAGCTATTTTTTTGTAGACAGTAAGAGCTTTCACAGCTGAACTCTGGCGAATGGGAGCATAAACTCTCTGCTTTTGTCTTCTGCAGAATGCAGTGAGAAATCCCAGATAGAGGACAGAAATATGCCTCTAAATGTGGCACTCAGACACATATGGAGGACATATGGGAGAGCATTACTGCTCAGACTCGCTCTCTCCAGCTCACTCTCCGCCGTCACTCGGTGTGTTTCTGGGTAGGCTCAGCGTTTTTTACCGTAGCAGATCCTGTAAGGTGTGCAGGTGAAGAAGGATGTCAGGCACAAGTCAAAGTGTCACAACTCGGCTTTTACTTCAGTCCCTTTTTCATAAAGACAATATGACTAAAGCTTATCTGACTTTAGAGAGCCATGATAAAGAGCTGATATGTCAGTATCTGCTTGTTTTTGGACTTTCTTTGATACCATGGAAATTTGATGAGACCTGATACCGGAAAATGAAACTTCCTGTTTTTCAGCTCAACGCCTTGCCTCCCTCATGGTGTGTTTTTTTTTTTTTCCTTCTTTTTTTTTCTATGATGAAATCACAAAAATCTTACCAAGTATGTTTAGTCTAATACATTAGTACACTTGAAATGATTAAAAATTAACAAGTAACTTAAGAAATAGGATCTTATTTTCACCCAATAATTTTTATGGATGCATATTTTATAAAAAAAAATACAAAAAAAACCACTTCTTTTACATATTTGTTGAAACTGCTACCCTGTTGTGACAGCATAGCGTGAGACAGTGAGTTCTGTGCTAACTAGAAGCAACCAATCAGAGCAAGGAGGCGGGTCTTAGCGCTGTCAATCATGCCCATGTGAGTTTGATCTTTTCACAAATTATTTGTGAGAAAGTCGCAACAAGAGAAAAAAAAAAGAATTTTATAAAAGTTACATTTAATATTGATGAATGAGTACTAGTTCCAGTGGAAGATTATTTAATGTATAACATGTTAAAAATGTCTTGCTATGAGTGAAATAATCTGCCAGTAGAAGAAGTACTTTTTTTTATCAAACTTATTAACTTAAATTAAGCTCCTATATCTTGCTAAAAAGTTGCTTGTAAGTTAGTTTTGTCTTATTTCAAGTGTCCTAAAATAATTGCACTAGAACCCAAACCTAAACTGGTAGTATTTTGTGTTTTTGTCAGACAGACATTAGTTCATGTTCTCCACTCCTCCTCCTGCCTCCTTTCCAGTTGACCCATCTTTAATCTTCCCTCTTCTCTCCCTACATTCTCCTTCTCCTTTTCAGCCTCCCTTCCCCTTTTTCTCTTTAAAAGCTAGCCAAGGATTTTCCACAAGGCTTCAATCTTTGTCTTTTTACAGAGCGGCACTGCATGAACACACACTACAGGCTGCCAAACCATGGCTTATAATGGCTTAAAGTATCCAGATAACAGTGGGAGTGGAAAAGGTCTGGGAGGCAACAAACCAGGAGGTTCAGGAAGAGACTGAAAGCATCACATCCAGTATTTTGCTAAATGAATAGCAGCCCGTCAACTTTTTCACATTTTGGGAAATTACATCCACAGATGTCAAAGGATTTTATTGAGAAGAAGCACAGAATTGTACATTTGAAGCAACAAAAACCTTGAAAAATGTGGCATCTATCGCTTTTCAGTCCTGTTGACTCAATACTTTATAGAAGCATCTTGACTTCAGTAACAGCTGTAAGTCGTTTGGGATGTGTTTCAACCAGCTGTTTTTCTTCCTCTCTACACATTTTGTTTTTTTGCCACTATTTTATTCTTTTTTTGCAAACCATCTCTAGATCAGTCAGACTATCTGCAGAGTGTTAGCCAACTGCGACCAGCTTCCCTCTTCCACTCGAAGAAAAGCTTTTCCACAGGATCCTTCTTAGGGTTTCTTTGTCAAACATAGCATAGCATTAATGTTTGACTTTCTATTTGCCAAAATCTTGTTTTACTCGAATAAATGTTTGAGCAACAATTTGCATTAAAAACATGACCTGGACAGAAAAAACAACTCATTTACAGTTGTGCAATACTCTTTCCATTTTTACTAGCATTTTCTTTCCATAACTGCTAAATAATTAAGTGACTTTTGAAAGCAAGTGATTAAACCGGATGCTAATTAGAGATATAAAGTGATTAATTTCAAAAGCACTCCACACTTTTTAGAGCTTTGTTCTTAAAATCTCAAAAACTTTCTAAAATTTCTTTTCCACTTTACAAATACTGTATGTGCCAATTCATGTTGATCTGTCATATAAAATCTTGATTTATGCAACGAGGAAATGAAAATAACCCTTTTGTATTTACAATTCTAATGATTATGATTTAGAATTTCATGACTCTGTATCCACAAAGTGAACTCAAATATCCAAAAATGGTAATAATTATCAGAAGAAAAAAAAAATCATAATAAAAAACTGCTGAATAAAGCTGAACGTGAAAGAACTAAAGTCTCCCAGACATGGCTGAGCCAGAAACCACATGGCCACGTTGACACCCCAGTTTTCCACTGGTGAATGTGTGCGTATGTGGATTTTAGCAAGATGTTTTTGAGTCGCGTCTGTTTTTACAATGCGTGCAGTTTTATTAGTTCAGTGCTCGTCTTTGTATGTGGTAATGTTGATGTTGAATCCACTGTGGTTGCCAGTGCAGCTATGAGCTTGTGCATATTTTATTTAATCAGTACCATCATAAGACATCAACCGTAAGTCAGATTCTCTCTCTGATCTCACTGAATGGCTTCCCCTTTGTGCAAATTGGAATAGATTTTGCTGCAGAAGAGCAAATAAATGAGGTTCTATGTTTGTTTTTTTTCAGTAAAACTATTTTTCAAAAAGTATTTACAGTGCTTCACTTTTTCCACATTTTTTGTTATCATAGCTGTATTCTAATTCTACACATAACAAAAACACCATTATGGCAATGTGGAAAAACGGTTTAGATTTTTGAAAACGTGTTAAAAATATAAAGTTGTCATATTTAATCAATAAAGTATTTTTGAGTTGAATTTGAAAACCAAGAAATTAAATTTGCAGAAGTTTTCACAATCTTTGCCAGTGAGACCTGTGAAGAATTATTGCACTTTGTAACTTTATGTTTGAAGGACGTGTCACAAAAGATGAAAACATAATTTGCATCTGTTCATTGAAAAAGATGAACTATTTTTGATATGTTAGAAGGAACATGGAGTTTTGAAATGTCTATGTCAATAAGAAAGCTGTGTTTAATCATTTCTGCTCCCAGCTTTATGTTGTTCTAGAAACACAATACATTTCTGATTCTTCTAACTTGTTGCTTTGTTCTTCCCTTTAGCCCTTTTCAGTTCCTTTTTTTCCTTCATGGCCATGTCTTTACCCATTTCATTCCACTCAGTTTAAAATCAGCAGACAGCCTGTCACTCACTTGGGCGTATTGCCGTCTGCAGGCAGAAAGGTCAGTGCAGACTGCCAAAGTCCACCCTGAAGGGTTTGGAGAGTTGACCCGTGTGACCTGTGTCAGTGAACGGAGCAGGGAGGAAGTCAATATCCCTAACTGACGTGAAACTCTGTTTCATTTGCCACTTTTGGCCACTTCTGTTCACAGAACCATGCAAAATATTTACACGCTTTAAACATTTTCTTTTTTGTTTTTTTATTCCATTTCAGCAACAAATGTATTTTATCAGGATTTATGTGACACACTAATTCAAGAAAATTGGGGTTTTTCTTGTGTGCAAGAAAAACCCCATGTATATGGTGGAAAATTTAAAATCACCTCTTAATCATAATGGTAAAACTTGGACCGTTACTCTATATGAGATGCTTTTCCGATGAACTTTTTCATAGAGTAATTGTAAAATATTTGAAAGAAAATGCCGATCGGGGAGATAAAATATCTAGGCCATGCTATTGGCTGATCTTTGTAAACTCACCAATCCAGGAGCCCCGTTCATTTGCTTTGGCATCAGTAGGGCTGTACGCCTAAGAGACAAGATAAGTTCATCAGTAGATGTTAGCTTTTGCTCTAGTGTTAAGATAGTTTCCACTGTGTATATTGCTGCATATTCAGGTTATATTTGCTATTTTAATTATTAAAATAGGCAGTTCTAACTGTTTTTAAAAGAGGTTTCCTGGGGTTCAACTACATGTGGGCAGTTGTAGGGGAGGGAATGTTCAGCCATCTTCTGCTGATGATGCTGATCCTTTCACACCTTTCCTGGTTAAGCCTAATAGTCTTGACAGGTATTTCAATCATACTAAAGATAAAACCCTTAGAACGAAAGTGTTAAAACATACACAAAACACCACAAAGCGTCAGCATAATGCTAACTGCTGATGCTAACTAACTTGCAATCCCCAACGGAGCCAGAAACTAGTAGCCCAATCCGCTAGTAGGCAAGCTAACGCTAATTTCCAGGAAATGCAATACAAACTGGCATGCACAAGTCCGTGTAATCTTTCTCTACTCAGCTCAACAATGCTTTATGAGACACACTTGAACCATAGACTCATGCGTTCATTGGGAATTAATTTGAACATCATTTTGTAACTTACAGAAAACTGGAAATCTATCATAGTTTTCCAGTTTTCACAGACACCACAAGGGGGTGCTAAACATCCCAAATCAGAAACCTACAGTAAACACATTGCATCCATATACCAGTACAATTTGTAATAGGAAGAAATATAAAACCATACATGTCTGTCAACCTCAGAAAGCAGTAAGCAAAAGTCAAATCTAGAGCCGGCGAATGCTGCTGCGTGAAAACTAATGTGTTTCTTGTGTTTGTGTGCTGAATGAGTGTTTGGATGCAAAATGAAACCAGCAACTCTGAGTCCAAGCAGCGAAATGTGTTTTCAGGGTGAAGAAGTTATTGGAAAAGCATAATAGGGAGAGATGTACACCAACAGAGAGGCTTTGTCTGTTCAGTGACAGAAATAGCCTTTTCTTCAGTATGCAGCTGAGACGGCACTGAAAGTGGCAGGTAAATCCACAACCTGGGGTTTCTGTTTGACTCAAAGGACTGAATTTGAGAGATAAATTATAAGTAGAGAGAGCTTGGCTTTCCAAACAGAGTGGCCCCCTGGTATTCATGGGGATCAGGGACCACAACTGTTCGAGAACAGCTGAAATCCAAGAGTATTTGTGACTGCTTCTAAAAATTATTTTAATAGTTCAAGCACCAAATATACCTTAATATGGTTTAATACGCACAGTGAAAACTGTCTTAGTATTACCACAGAAGCTAACACCTACTAACTTCCTCATCTGCACTCTTGAAGGTACAGCCAATCAGCATCAAGGAAAATGTAATGCCTGGTTTGGACAAGGTGGATTTTTTTCTAATACTTTAGAAAAACTGGGGGTGAATTTTTTTGTGAATACTTTGTAGTTACATTCCACAGAAAAATCCTTGAATAGGCAGGAGACTAGTGTTACGTTTTTATGCACTGTAAACAAAAGAGTCGTGTCACTCTTAGAATAATTCTCTTGAAACATTTCAATTAATTTTGTTCTGTTTCATGTATTGGACACTTTGTTATTTTATAGACATATTCTACAACAGATTTGAGTAAAGTTTCCTTTTTTTAATATTCCAAACAAAGCATCCCAGATTACAATTTGGGATAGTGCCAGATTACAAACATGTATTTTGACATTTTTGAAAATTTTGCCAAAATGAATAAATTGGAATAGGTCTGTTTTCAGCAATGCTTGACCTTTTGGATGGTTTGCCTATCTAGTAAACCGGACACCATATCAGCCATGATATGAAAATAGTAAATAGATTGACTGACCAGATGCTTTATATTTATTTTGTCCAGGTTGGACCTCATGATATCACAGGAACAAGTTGCAAAGTTATTCAAGAGTTGACTATTAGCTCTTTGTTTTAGACAGATGACCTTGAAAACCCAATATCCCATTTGATATGTTGCTTTCCCCTTTCGTCTTTGGCTTTAAAATAGGACGCCACCAAGTATTGTAAGTGAGCAACTAGTTTCTTATTGTAAGTACCTATGTTGTATTTTCTTGTTGTGGAAGTGTGGGAAGAAAACTATCTTGAACTGAACACAGTAAGGTTAGTCAGGATGAAAACAGTTATCACAGTGTTTCCGTTACATGTGGATAAGAGGTCCAAATTGTCAATCATTATAATTACTTGGGGACAGATTTTGCTACAAAATTCATGGGATCTACCAACATACCACACAACACAGAAAAATATTTTCTGTTAGTGTCCTTCCAACTGATAGCGGCAACTCAACTTTATCAGCTAAGACACTCGAAACGCTTCTGACATGCAAAACTTGTCCTAGATGCGTGTGGACATAGAGTTTGCAGATAAACCAGATGCCTCAGACTCTCAAATCACGCTCAGTCTGAACGCAGCATTAGAATTATGGCTACTAAAACTAAGGTTCCGACAAAGACAGTCTGATTCAGCTAAAGTTGGGTGACAAATACTTGTTTTGTGGTGTCTATTCCTGTCTTAAAGGTTTTTTTTTCTTTGTTCCCATACCTCGGCGCCTGTTTTTGTTCTCCTCGCTGCTGCTTTGGCACAACAACAGAAACATGGTAACCATTTCCACTGAAAGCCAATGGAAATTTCACCACTTAAAGTAGCAAGGCTAAAAATTACATGCTTAATATTCCGGATTAAGTTTCTTTTATCACTTTGAGGAATGGCCAGTGTTGGCATGAATCTGACTTAAACATTGCTTTTATTTAAACTTTTTTTTTTTTTCAAAAAGAAGTTTAAATAAAAGCTTTGTGGAAATTTACTTTAATTTGGAGCTGTTAGCAGAGTTTTATTTGATGTTTTATTGTCAGGCAATCTCCGTGCATTGCTGTGCAGAGGGTGAGCAGCTGCCGAAAGACTTGTGAGCCTGGGCGTTCACGCGCCGAGCGCGGTGGGTGTGTTTGTGCGTGGATGGCGGTGTGCTGCGTGCACACATGGCAGACGTTATTTCTATTTAAACACCACCAGTGGTTGAAACACCTGTGCTGGCTGGAAGCCTGGAGACCTATAATGGATTTTACTGCGAGTCTGTTCGCAATGTGGAATTCACACCAGATGTGGCCCCAATTATTACATCAACAGAAGTCAGCCTGTCTGTTCTACTTTCTCTGCGAAAAACAACTTGAATTGAGAGAGCTTCGGTTTCTCTCTTGCTTTGCAGGAGGTCTTTTTCTGATCCGTCTTGTGTTTACCTGAATTTAAGAAGTGGCACATTGGAGGGCATTCATTTCGCAATGTGTGTGTTTAAAAATAAATAAGCGGCTGCTGGGTGGCTCAGAGCACGTGCAGAGGCTACTGTCCTTGAAGCGGTGGTCCTGGGTTCGATTCCTGGTCTCGGGTCATTTGCTGCGTGTCTTTCCCGTATTCACTGTGTAATAAAGGCCATTAGGGCCTTACAAATTGGCATTCCAAAAAGACCACGCAACTCTTGAAAATGTTCCCATTTTTTCGCATTCCATCTGTCAGCTTCAATACTATTTATTAAGATTTCATGTAATTGACCAACAGAGTGGTCCTTAATAGTAAAGTGGATGAATAGACGTTTACGAGTTTTTTCAATATTAAAAAAAATCTGAAAAGTTCAAAATGCATTGATATCCAGGCTGCTTCACTCTGTTCAAATTCAAACCTAAGTTAGATTTCTACATTACTTACAAAAATATTATACCTCAGAACTCTTTGATCCATTATACAACCTTTATAGTATCATCTGTCCTCATTTAGATTCATTTTTGACTGCAAAACACCAGAGTACAGCTTGTCACACGTATACATCCTGACAGTCATTTCTATGCTAACCAGGCTTTAGAAGACAAGAGTCAAATGCTATTTGGAGCTGTGACCTTAAGAACTTTGTTCAAGTACAGCTATTAAATGTGATCCCACACAGCATTTATGTTGGTCAAGACAGGGATCAATAGTCTGACTGGCCGGACCCATGTATTGTTTAGCTTCAGATTAGAGAATCCTCAAAGGTCACTGAAAGTGGCTGTCTGTTAGCAAAGAGCATCACTGCTGCAACGTGACTTTTATTTCATGGCAGTTCCTGAACAAGCTGTATAATATGAGGTAGGATGACTGCAAGTCGACAAGCGAGTCGTTCTGGACGAGTTTCTGACAGAATTTCACCCCTTTCATGCAAATAGCTGCTTACTTTCAAGTGACTGGAGGAAACCCCGGGTATTTACCCTCTTGGGAGGAAATTAGCACCCTGATAGAAGGTAGAATCATATGTCAGTCGCCGATGCACCTGGCCTTCATTTAAATAATAAGGGTCAGGAGTCTACACGTTGGGTGTTTGGAGAAGGATATTAGGGCTGAATTTGAAGCATGTGATAAGTGGTGCCAGAAGCCACATTCTTTATGGTGATGGTTCCCACACAAAATGTTGAAAGAGTTTCAAAACAGAAGGGAAATGTTCCATCTAGTTGGAACTATCATCAGGAGATCAGTCATGATCAGTCATTATATTATTAGACCAGATTAAAAACACTGCCAAATACTGGCCATGTGCATCATCACTGGAGCATTAAACAAACAAAAAAAAGCAATGATTCTGCAGTGTAGATTAAGTAGAACTCTCTGGCATTATAAATTAGTCACATTATTGATAAAAAAAAAAAATCCAAACAGTATTGACAACCTATTGAGTGTTGATCATTCCTTGGCTTGTGTTGTGCCTCTATTTCGTACTGAACTGCTGTTTTCCTATGGGGCATTTTGTACCAGTCACATTAGTATTGAGTAGGAAGACATTTTTATTCATTGTCGATAACTATTTATTTAAACAAAATCTGTAATCTCACAATAAAAGAAACAAATAAACAACTAACTAGAAATGAGGAGGATATATATATATATATATATTTACATTTCCTGTCCGGCAGTGTAGCTCAAATGCAGTGGACACGGACACAAAAAAATAAAATAAGAGAGGTTGGGTCAAAAGTTATAGGGAGAGAGGAAGAAGAAGAATACAAGAAAAGACAATATGGATCTTCTATACCTGCAGAAAGAGAGAAAACCAGGAAATGACAGTGGCAAGCAACATATGCATACATGTGAAAGCATAAGTCATAAAAATCTTTTCATTTCCATTTTTTGTGATTTTTTATTCATTCAAAAACCAAAATCTATTGATCACTCATATTTATTGATCATTTATCATATCTATGTATGTTTCCATTGATACATTTACAGTGTAGAGTATCAAAAAGAGCATGTAACTATAACAACTCACTAAATTTATAGTTAGAAGCAAAATGTTTCCTGAAAGAAACCAGATTTCTTTCAGAAACAAGATTTCTGCCCAGCAACAGTAATAAACCATTGAACAAAATTATACATGAGAGTTGAGATATTCATTAAAATATTGACATAATTTTTGCTGGAAAAATATACCATATCTAAAATACTGTTACATCAAAGTATGACCAAATCTAAAATCAATGTTATCTCAAAGTTATGGTTTCGATGTGTGTGTAGAGTTACACGTTACAGACAATAAAAATATGTTACTGTTGACAGTCAGAAGACTCTGAAAGGAAAAGCCGTCGCTGCTCTTCTTCCACTGATGAAGATGGAGTGCAGAACAGACTAAAGTGATTAGCTTTTATTATTTTCTCCAGACTCTGGGCTTCTGGATGATTTCATTAAAGTGTGTAGCAACTTGTTTCAACACAGAAGAGGTCAAAGCAACAGAAAACAGAATAGCTCCAGGGGACCAGAGGCAATTTAATACTATAGAAAATGTGTTTTTCTAAGGATATTATGAAAGAGTCACGTTTATTTCTAACCTGTGTTAGAGTGTATGCAGTGTATTGATGACTTGGTGTTTACAGCACGGTTAAATGGTGTAAAACCCAAACATACAAGAAGCAGGTTAGAGAATTGATTTTTGAACAAATGTGAAATAACGGCATTTTCTGTTTCATGTTTGTTTTTCTGAACAAAAATCTGACAAAATATGTTGTAATACATCCTTGAATGTGCTGTTGTGCACTTCCTGTCTCACACATTGTAAATTTGTTCTGAATGAAAGACATGTTAGATCTCAGAGACAGTGACTTTTCAAGAAATGAAAAAATAACCTTACCTTAAATGAAAATTCCTAGCATGTGGCCAAAGTTATACAATCTTTTTGATAACTTTTAACGTCCAGAGTCACTTAAAGATGATTACAAGTTTGAAGAACATGTTTAGGGTTAAAGGACTAATGTCCCAATAGCATTCTGAGAAACTTATTTATGTGTCCATCTCTAGTCGCACTGATTGCTGCAGTGTGTCTTCACAGGTCTGACTAAAAAACAATCAATCCCCCAGCTGCAGCTGATCCAGAATACTGCTGCTGGTGTTCTCACTAAAACCAGGAAGATAGAGATAGAGCACATCACACCTGTTCTACAGTCCTTCCACTGAGAGAATAAACTTTAAAATACTGTTGTTAGTTTATAAATCACTGAAACTCTTAGCACCAAAATACATTAAAGATCTGCTGTTGTTGTATCAACCTTCCAGTCCAACCTCTCAGGTCTTCTGGTTCTGGTTCTGCTCTGCATCCAGAACCAGAGCCAAACAGGGAGAAGCAGCACTCAGCTTCTATGTTCCACAAGTCTGGAACAAACTTCCAGGAAAATGTAAAACAGTTGAAGCACTGAGTTCCTTTAAATCAAGGCTGAAATCCAGTCTTTGACTAATAATAACTGGAACATTGATTCATATATTTAATGTGTATTTAATGATGATTGTCCTCAATGATTTTGACAAAACAGTATGTTTGACAGAAAGTAATGTTTATTGCTTTTCTCCTAATTTAGCCATAGAAAGAGAAGAAAAATGCATGTAATGACCTTGACTAGGTAAAAAGGAACTAACAAAGTAAAAATATATCAATAAAGATATAGAAAAAAAATACACAATAAATATGCATACTGTATAGACAAAATATGTCTAAGTCCTCCAATTAATTTTGATGTAATATGTACTGTATTTATCCATAAACAAGATTCAGACATAGTTTGAAGAGGAGTGGGAGGACAGCAAACATATTTACTTCCACTTCCTATTCATACATAAATTGTGAGGTTGACACTAGTATTTAAGGTTTGATCTTTTGTCTTTTTCCACTAAAGCCACACAGTTAGATACAACATGTGACGTGTGCAATATATTATGTGTTATAATATAAATAAATTATGCTAACATTGTAACTTTGAACTGCCTTGTTGCTAAAATGACAGATGAGATGGGTAATCAGTAGAGGTGATCTTCACAAGAAAACCAAAATGACAGAAAAACGGAGATATGATAGTTTTGTATGGCAAATCTGAAATGCTGGAACCAAATTACATGAAAAAGACAATAAGGTAAAAGCTTAGTGGTATGAAGCAGATATAGATTTATATCTATCTGTCAGCAGGTCTTTAATTTTTAACCTCACTGGTGACTTTAAATAAAACTGAAATTATTATATTAACTATCTAAAAAAGAGATTTCTGTTTGTCATTAATGTATCAGCTTTCCTTTCTGGCAGGGCCATGACCTCAGAATATGATATTTATTCATTATAAAAAGGTTTCAGTAAAATGAAAGCAGAAAACCGTATGAAATGTGATGAAGTACTGCACTACCACATGCTGCTTTAGAAAGAAATACTCCAAATACAAATTCAAAAGATTTCATGAACTTTCTTTGAGAAACATATAATAGATGTTTTTAAAAAGGAATCTAGAGCCATGAGGTCTTCTGAATCCAAAATGCCAAAGTAGCTTTCGACTTGAAAAGGCCCATCTAGTTTCTGTCAGTGTGTGGCTTCTTCTGGTGATGTAAGTGGATGTTATTATAATGAGCTCTTGGGTATGAAGATGAGTTTCCAAACCATAATTATGACTCTTATTCTGGAGTTTGAAAGAGATGAGGTAACTCATCTTGGCTTTTTCTTGGAAACTTTTGCCGACGCTAACAAGAAAGTCTGAGTATCATTCTAACTCTTCTCAACAAGCAGCAGGTGCTGCTGAGGGTTTTCCGTCATTCACAATGAGAAAATCCCCAGTAAGACTGAAATATATCCCACATGCACTACTTAACACCCATCTAGTGGGCGTGTTGTTGTTTAAAATACTAAATAATAACATTGTAATCGTAATAATAACATAGCCCAGCTTATGAGATAAGATGAGGAAGAAAATTGATATTTCATTTAAAAATGTGATATTTGCCGTAAAGAAATCTGGGCGAATGGCTGTTTGAATGGATGTCGTGCAAGTCACTTTGAGTCACCATTTTCTTCCTTTGTCCATTTAGTGTCCAGCTTGTATTGAAGAATCTTTATCAATAATTACAGTGATTGAAACGTTTTTACAGATCACATTAAGATACCTACAATATTCAGCCATAATTACAGATTCCTATAGAACACAATTATTGATTTTTGAAACCTTCACTTTATCTTAAAAATAGAAACAAGCAAAAATGTGATTTTAGCTCTAATTTTACCAAGCAAGTAAAAAATAATCGACTGATTTATCTTCAGTTCTTTTTGTAATTCATGTTTGCCTTAAATGTGTGCAATGAGGGTCTTTAAATGTTTAAAACGTCATCAGGTTGATTTACTGGAACCTGAAACTTGCAGAAAGCCAGTATAGTGATTTATATCATTTCATCTCATAAGCTGGGCTATGTTGTAATTATTATTATACTATTATTATTGAATATTTTAAATAATAATACACCATTTAATGAGGTGTTAAGTAGAGATGTAGTGCCTATGTAGACCAATGCTAAAACCTCTGACAGCCTTTTAAAACGCATCAAGCCATTCAGATCTTTTGAATCCTGTAAACAGGCCGTTGTGATTTAAGAAAACAGCATTCCAATAAAGACAGAGAGGCTATGGGATGACAATCTCTCACCAGCTTGTTCATAGATTAATGATCCATCTCTATCTTTTATGCACATTTCATCCAGCATGCTACAGGGTCACAACAAGGTTAGTCCAGTGAGAAAGACAAAGATGTATGCCCGTGTTCACACCTACGGCCCGTTTAGAATAAACCACTGAACCAACCAACTGAACAAGCATCGTGTTAGGCTGGAGAGAAAACTGGTGCGGGCTTTCGAAATAAACTATTCAAACTCCAATTTGCCCAGAAGGTGAAAAAAAACGATAAGAAAATAGACTTTTCTTCCGCAGCTGCAAGAAACATTTACATATGTTTACATAGATGAATGTCGAAATACATGCATGCCATCATGAGGAAAATAGTTTTATATATCACAACATGATACAGCCTGTTCACAAGATTGAAATCATCTGCAGTCCTTAAATGTCCAAGATGAACTTATTTAATGTCCAACTTAATTGAGTTTTAGACTTTGACTACAACACCTTGGTTCCTGTTTAGCAATTCTGTCACAGATTGCATGCTGCTTTGGAGAAAGCTGTAGATGTTCTACAAAGTATTTTATTTTATTTTTTTTACATTTGACAAAATGTTCTGCTTTACAGAGGAGTTCTTTGAATCCTAGATTCCCAAATCTCATGGCTTTAGAGCTCTAATAGGTAATTTTTAAGAAAAATATATGCTTCGTTCTTACATATTTGTTAAAACTGTCTCCATGAGATAAATAATCTGTGAAAAAAATCAAGTTCCTCTGCCTCTTCCTCCTTCTCTCTCTGCTCTTTGGTTCAAGCCCTCTGGGATCTGGGGTCGTAGTTCAGATCTCATCTGAGCTATTTTAGTGATAACCAGCTGCTCCCAGTTATAAATAACAAACAATTTTTACCATGGTTATGCATCAAAACAACTAGACAAAAGTAAAAAAAAAAAAAGTAAGAGCAAAAATCCTACCAGTTACACAGCATCTAAAACCAGAGGGAATAATTGTCCAATCGTGTAATGCCACAACAAAAAGAACAACTCAGAAATTACCTTGTAGCTGCTCCCTCATGTTGCCATTATGTGTGTCCTAGTTCAAGAGTTAATTAGAATTAAAGCTGCAGTATGTAACTTTTACCAAAATTTGTTTTTTTTTCCATATTTTGAAAAATGGTCACCATGTTGTGACAGTATTTTATGAGACAAACAATCTGTGAAAAGATCGATCTCCTCCCTGTTCTACTGTTGCTCCTGACCAAAAACAACCAATCAGAGCCCGGAGGAGGGACTTAACGTTGTCTATTATACTCATGTATGCTGCTCATTGTGCTAAAGGTGGAAAAACAACCTCCTGACATAATGATCACTTTAAGAAGCATGTAAAGCACATTTTTATAATAAAAGCTTTCATTTCTGTTGGGTTTTTGGCCAAACATCTTTACTTCATTCAAATGTAACCAAAGATGTGATTTATTGCTTTACACTGTGTTTTTTGCAATAAATGCTGTATGCATATTGGATCTAAGAGTTTGTCCAACACTTAGATATTACGCAGAAATAAAGAATTAAATCACAACACCCAGAATCATGCTCACCTTAGTTAAGACCAATAAAGGATTTAATCCACAAATATAACAATTATTAAGATATACCACGTTGAGTACAGTTATAATCTGACCATAGGACTGTTTCTGTATTAAATAAGCACTAGTACATCATGAGGGGCTTTTAACACAAGTACATGTCACCACTCAGCCAGAGTCCCCAGCTGATTAAAACACAAACCCAACAGCTCAACTGTGACCAATCCTGTTTGTCTTAATGAGCAAACTATAGGACATAGAGAAGCAAAGCTGCTTTTAGCACCATGAAGAAAATCATTCACCAGTTCATTTTGAATACTAACATTTAAAAAAACTCCCATTAGATACTGAAATTTCTTTGTTGATGTTTTTGTTACAGAATTATGACTCAGGTTCTATATTAGAATCAAGACGGTTTTCCTTTAGAAGCTAAAAATAAGACGTGTGTGTCTGTCAGCCCTTTTTAAGGTGATGTTAAACACAAAGAGCCCTTTTTGTAATGTTAATGCAATTAGCAACCTTAAACCTGTGACTGGTCATGGTACACTGCTGTGACTCCTTTTGTCTGGGCTTTTTTTGTCGCACTTTAATGTTTCACATCAAATACATTTTAATGTCAGACAAAAATAACCTGAGTAATTACAAAACAGCAGTTTTCAAAAGATTTTTTCACTTATTGAAAAATAAAACAACTACTTTCCTTAAAGCTGCTCCCTAGACTTTGTAACGGTTTGTGTCACTACTGCCATCAAGCATTTGCAGTAATGAGCCTTTTTAGATTGAGGGGGGAATTTTGTCCAACTCTTATTTGGAAAACTATTTTAATCAACCACACTTGGGAAATTTTGCATATCATGGGCCTTGTTACACAAACTGCCAGATTGTGCTCGTGTTTCTTTCTCCCTGTTTTTCTACAGATGAAGTATGCAAGTTGGTGCCAATTTGAGATTTGATGGAGAATTTGGACGCAGGACTACATTTCTTTCTGTTAAACATACTTGGTCAGTTGGCAGATGCCATCTAGTTTTTGAGTAGACAACAGTTAGATCTTGTTTGGTTTCATTTGTTTGATTTGGCACAGTATAATGTACATTAGGACCTAAGTGTGGACTTTAAATACACCTCTTCAAAGCTTTGTTTCAGAGAATTTAGGTCTTTCATACACTAAAGTGTGAGGTCACAAACTGATCTTTGGGCGTCGTCTGATTGTTGTCCGAGTGTCGCACTGAGGCCCAACAGATGAACTTTTACAAGCAGAGCATTATGGATTTCCTTATGATGCTCCACTTGATATATACAGTTGAAACTAGATATTTACATACAACAAATAAAGAGACACAAGGACATCCTTTTTCCCACTGTCTGAAGTTAAGACCAACCAAACCTTTTTTGTTGTAGCTTAGTTAGGATTATCAAAAATATCTCGTTATGCTAAATGCTGGAAAATGTATTGAGAACATGTTTTAGAATTTCTTTTGTAAGTTACCTGAAATTCAAAAGTTTACATACATTTGATCAGTATGAGAGATTTCAAAATGTATGACTTGAATCAAACCTTTTGGGCTTCCTGACACATGGAAAGTCTGTTCCGATTTAACAGTGAGCACAGAACGTGTGTGTGTTTTTTTATTCAGTGTATGTAATCATCCGGTATGTAAAACTTCTTTTTAAATTTCTTTGGACTTATATCAAATGAAAACCAAGATGGAAAAGACAGAGAGAAGGTGGGGGCAAAGGTCTAAAGGGAAAGAAGGAAATAAGAGTGGAAGAGAGAAGGAAGGGTAGTGAGAATACAAGTGAACACCCTAGAAGTCTGTTCCTACACCGGCAGAAAGAGAGAAGCAAAGAGAAACCACAGCAACAAATATAACATCACAGAAACACAAACAGTACAAGTTGAAACAAATTGTATCTAGTGTCCGCCAGAGTCTACTGTGGAATGAATCAAATGGTATGCAGAGAAGTTCTCCAAAGTCCTGCTAACAACCCGATTATTTGACTCGGATGTATTGAAGCAGACACATCTTTTAGTTGTGGGACACCAGCCCTGGAGCCCTGGAGTTGAAAACCTTGAACTAGACCACGTCAGTCACACATGAACCGCCCTTATACAACACGGATGAGTCAAACTGTACGGATTGTGTCTGTAAAAGTGTAAATGTTTTTCACTGTGTTTCATTGGCTGGTTTTGGTTTACTTTCAGTGACCTCAGAGGGCTGCTACGACTCTCATTCCAAGTCTTAAGATATGTTACGCCACCACATACATATTCATATAAACACACTTACCCCAATTTGCACGGCTGATATAAGGGGAGTAGCCTAGAATTACTCTAAATTAAAGACTCTTTCCTCTTCTCCTCATTTATTCATAGCTTTTCTTTTCTTTTTCTTTTTTGCTTCTTCGCTCCAAGCATTGACTGTAGCATTTGTGCAATATGAAGAAAAGCTCAAGGGTGTATGTGTGCGTGTATATGTCAATAGGCGCGTAGGGGTGTGTGTGTGTGTGTGCATGTTTGCAACAATAGCCAGAGGCGTCATCTCCACAGAACTCTGAGTGCCATCTTTCAAACCCAGCATGACATGAAAGCAATCCCTAAAAAATAAAATAAAAAAATAAAAAAATACTCTTGGGGTGACTGTCACATCTTTTTCAAACTGTTAACACAATAACAGTTATATCAGTTCCCAGCAAAACTATCACAATCTACTGCATTTAGTGAATTAAGACAGTTACAAGCATCCATTTCCTGAGGGGAAAGCTTGGTTGTCAACAATACACAGACAGGCTTCTGACAGGAAAAAAATGACATTAAAATGCATTTTATTTTATTTATTTGTTGTTTTTTTATTTCAAACAGACAATACAAAGTAAAAGACAGAATAATACCAATAAGACATATAGCCATGCCAACACACATGAAAATTTACATAATTTGCTGATATAAAAACTCTTTCTGGTTGTTTTGATGCATTGTTTGTTGTTTTTTTTGTCGTCTAATTTCCTTCTCTTAATTATTGCAAAACATTCTTTAAATATTTTTTGCAAGCTGACAGTTTCTTACTCTGAACATAAATTGTACAGTCTTGAATTGTACAAGGTCTCAGAATTTCAGTCCATTTGTTAAAAAATGAATTGGTATGTTCCCAATAGGAAATTTTGTGAAATATTTTGATTGATTTTAATTGGTATTGCGTACAGCGACTTTGTTGTGTGTTGCCCTAAACATCCACTCAGTAACTCCAATACGGTCCAAGGAGAATGTTGTATAAAACAAACAGAGATTAGAGGTCCAACACTACAAATTGTATTTAATGGCATGTTACGCTCCTCAAGAGACTTTTGGCTAGTTTTGATTTTGATTTTACTTGACAAATATGTGATTTCCTTCAAAATTGATCATCCAATGTGATGCCCAGAAATTTGGTTTCATGGACTCATTCTAAATCAGCACTAGTAGCATTTCCAATACCAGTATACATAAATCTTTGTCTATATTATGCAGTCAAAAAAAACGCAATTTTGCAATTGTGGTGTTTCTACTAAAAAAGAAATGAAATGAAAGAGAATAAGCTTGTTCACATGATATATTATTAAAAATAATGAGAGCAACAGACGTACAGTTAACGGATTTTTCAAAATTGACGTGTTTCCATTTCAATCTGGAGAGACTCACACAGAAAACAAGCAGCAGTTAGAAAGTTTTATTTGAATTGAAGTTCTTAGATGCTCCAGAAGCATTTTATGCACTGGAAACATGATATTCTTGGGCCCAACGGCCCCTGAAGAGCCCTACAACTTATGTTTAACAATTCTGATTTGTGATTACTTATTTGTACAAACATTTTTTTTTTTGCCCAGTGTAGCTTCTAAGCCAATCCAATGCTATCCCATAGTGAATTCCATAGTTTTCTAGCTTTTTTAGTAAGCAAATAATGGTGCGTTCGCCATGTTTGGTGAGTCATAAACACGTCCGACTCTTCAAGTTTGATGGGTGGAGTCAGACACTTTACATTTCACTCTAGGTGTGTGTCAGACGTTGGGCGAACGTTGAGAGGAGCCGTTGTTTTCCATTGCCAGTCTGTTTGTATTATGGAAGATGAAATTGAGTGGCATCAAAATATTATGTAGAGAAAACTTCTGCAATTATAATAGAGGCTCAGATGTCTTTGCTGAACATTTTGTGTTCAGTCTATTGAACAAACGGTGACAGTTGACTATGACTCTTGCCTTTTTTCCTCTCCCAGTTACTTTGAACAATGGCGTATACTGAGAGTATCTAGGTTTTATTTACTGAAATCAACAGAATGTCGCCGTTGGGAAATTGTTTGAAATTACCAGACAATTCAAAGTGAAACAGTGAGTTTGGTGAGTTTCACGAGCTAGCTGGGTGCTGGTGAAGGGTGCTATCAGCGCAGTTTTTGTCTCACTTGAGCCCAGTTTAAACCGGCACTGCTGCCTGCATTTCCTGGCAGGGCACCAACTACAGGTCACTACTTCACATAGAGTCTCTCTGATTGGTTGATGCTCCGCAATCAACCAATCAGCGAAACTGCCAATTTTTCAACTCCAACGTTGGACACGCGTTAAATGCTCGAAACGCTTCAATCACGCAGTGCTAGACGCGCAGAACGCGCCACGACGTGCCCTCATCGAGCGCTCAACGAGCGTCCACATAGACTTTGTATGTAAACCAGACGCTCCTGACGCTCAAATCGTGTTTGGTGTGAACGCATTATAATGACTGACGATATCAAATGCTTTGTTGAGATCAAGAAACACACCAGTTGCAAATTTTCATTCATCCATACTGTCTATGATTTCTTCTGTTAAATGCATTGATGTTAATCTGTTTTCTCTGAAACCATACTGACATATTTTTGTTTGTGTTCCTCTGAAAATCTTTTCAGAGCATGAAAGTGTGAGATGGAGGTAGATTGCATCCGGCTGTGCTGGGAGTCCCTTGCCTAAATCTCCAGAGCCGTCATGATTGCCAGTAAGACTTCGCTCAACAGATTTGATTTGACTAAATTAAGAAAAAATAAACACCTCACATCTTGCTTCCTGCTGATCAATTTTAGTCGCAGCGATCAATTTTGTCTTCCCCAGATGGACTCGGACCGAGTGTGCTTTATGAGTTTGTGCTGAGCGAAAGCGTCTGAAGGGCGAAACATGATGAGATTTTTCTGTTTGCTCCCAGCAAACAGAGAATAAGAGCCTGTGGTGCATTAGAACAGTTTATCACTCAACGGCTCTCTTTAATGACAAAAAGTGGAGCGGAAATTACTGAGCGGGGCAATGCCATTTCATAACTTATTCAAAGACAGAAAACAAAGTCGTACAACGTTTTGCTGACTGACTTGCACTGTATTCATTGAACAACATTCTCTAATCCGCCTGTGATGCCATATTTAGAGTGAAAATGTAAGTTTCTATTTGTGTTTGGGACAAAGCTGTTTTCCCCAACTGCTCAGTGAAAAACGGAGGCAGGCCAGCGTGGAGTTCTGTGGTTTCCTTGGAAATTGATCTGATAGATTTAGAGATTGTTACAAATGAGGATTGTAGAGGCCTTTTTTTTTGTAAATTATGAGGCATTAGTTGACCAAAAATAAACTCTGGGACAAGGGGTCAAATGTACAGTTTATTTTATTACCCTCTGTCTTATTTTAACCCTTTTTTTGGAGGGTAAAAAAACTGCTTGCTAACAATGACTACCCTTTGTGTTAGCTGTCAAGTTGTCAACATAGCATGCTAAATCTTAAGTGTATGTATGACATACATAAGAAAAAGGGACGCAATGGTTTGCCATTAGTTATCAGCACTATGACAGGTAGATAACAAGGTCAGAAAAAAGTCTTAATCCAGAAAAAAACAATGAAAGAGGGAAGTAGGTCAGTCACGCTAGCTTGACTTTGATAACCTAAGGATGTAGATGTGATGCAGAATTCTGCTTGTTTAAGTTCAGTAAAAAAAACCTAAGATGACCCACACAACATCTTTCTGACAGATTATCAGTAGAGCAGGTGTTTAAATTAGCTAATCAACCACTGCTGTGTTCAGACGATCATTTATTCATAATTGAAAAATAAACATCATCCTGCAAATAATAACATGCTAAGTGTCTCTTGGAAAATCATTCCATCTCTTTTAATTTTTTCTTGCCCCTTTATCGTTTCACCTGTTGTGTGTGAATGTTGGTGTATGTCTTTAACCATTCCATCAGTGTGCTATCTCTCAGTAGTTTTGACAATGAATTATCATAAAAATGCTAACATCTCATCTGGCATTTCATTTTTTGAACTTTTTATATTTCCCCATGTTTCCTTTGATTATATTGCTGGTCCCTGTTTGGGTCAGTTGGGGTAATCTTTATGAAGATTAATTCATTTTAAGTCCTGATCAAACCAAGTTAACTCTGTGGGAAACTTTGCTGTTAGAAAATATTTATTTCAGTCACCTACACAGAAGCCCAAAATTATTCATAGCTTCTTTCTTAACTGCAGAAAAAAAATGTTCAAGGTTAAAAAAAAAAAAAGAAAAAGATAAACTATGGATGTGTGGACATATCTTTACAACAAACTGAATACTTATTGGGATGTCCTGATTTAGGTAGAAGTCACATTTGTCTAGATTTAACTTCTCAGTCCTTACTGATCATTGTAAAATTGCAAACTGAATTTAATGGTTCATATCTTAACAGTGGGGCACAAGGAATGAAGACAGGAAAGGTGTATACACAATGGCAGCAAGAGTAAAGAAATAAAGGACAGAAAAGGAGGGAGGACATCAGAAGAAAAATACTGAATGAAAAACTGGAAGATACAAGCTGGAAAAGAATAGAAGGAGAAAAGCAAGAAAGACAAGAAGGTATGGATGAGTATCCAAGGAAAAAAAGAATAAGGAATTATGTCAGGAAGGGCAATATTTTGACAGTGAGATAGTAATACTGATATTATTTTGTTTCCTCCATACATATCCAGACCTTAGAGCTACTGGAATTCGTCCAGACGGTGTAGGATATCTGTGGTTAAACCAGATTTATGAACTCACTTCTGTAAAGTATGCAGACACCATGTCCTCCACAAACAGTGGAGGACATGGACAGACTTCCAATTTCTGTATATTTTCGGTCTCTTTCCCTCGTCTTCTGTTTCACCATCCGCTTTAAGTCATTTTAACCACCATGCCTCCTTACTTCCAGGCAGTTATTACCACTCTAATTAATTCCACATGCTAACGCCGGTCAGGCCTGGTGTCGCTTACTCTCGCATGTTTCACCCAAACATCCAAGCTTTCGCTCTCTCTCTCTCCCTCTCCTCCCCATTCCTCGGTAATTGCACCCAACCGCTCCCAGCCAGAACAATTAAGTTCCCATCAAATGAAGGCAGAAGCCTTGGAGCTGGAACACCGTAGACTAGCGGCGGTTCTGGGAAGGCTTGCAGAGTACAGATGTAGACATGACATAAAGGCTCCCTCTTACTGCATGGGAGCAATAAACGAGTGCTGCAGGAAGTCTCTGAGGGACCTTTTGTTTCACACGTGTCACTGGGGAACGCAGCCATGTGGCGATGAATTGACTTACTGTTTGTGCTACAAAGTCCACATGTGCTCACGTCTCCAACCAAAGAAATGGCACATTTGCTAAAATGCTGCATTGTTAGATGTTAGAAGGATCCAAAAACTTCACCAGGCAAAATTAGATATTACAAAAAAAGATCTACTGACGGATGTTTTGTTTCACATGATCTGTTAAAGATGCCAAGTTTGCAAATTTGTTGTTTTCTTTTATGGTTGTTTTAAAAATATATATATTTTTCAAAAGATAGCTACGTAAAATAAGCAACAAAATCCCCCAGAAAATATAATATTGCCGTTTTCTTTCTCTGTCACTTAATATCTAAAATTGTAGTTGTAGTTACTGAAAAAAATACACTTGTTTAAATAAAACCCACTTGCAAAAGAAGTACAGTTTGTTTTCTTTCCTTTACAAGCTAGATTTCTACATCCTTAGCATTATTATTTTTTACGCCATATAAAGTGCAATAGATGTACATATTAGTGTGAGTCCTATTCAAATTAAATTCCTCTCAATCTATACGATAGCTATTACTGTAAAGGGCAGACATGGGACTTTCCACTGTCAGCTACCGTTTCTAGACAGAAACAGGATTTAATTTTTTCCCTGAGTGTAAATACTGCTGCTCCCTTCTAACTATATTTATGCTTTTCACATGTTGTGTTCTATTTTTACAAGCAAATATTTTAGAAAAAACATTCAAATGGACAATGAGTGTATATATGAGAAAGGTTTGTGTCTCATTTATAAGAAAAACAGAAAACTAAATTTCCCAACAACCAAGAAGTTCCACTTTCCAAGTTCTCAATTTTGAGTTGTTCACTTAACCAAAGAATGACGTCATTTGTTTGATTTCGAATTCACATTGTACATCTTTTAAAATGAAAACTCTAGGTCAGAAGTAAATCTTTTCAAAATTTTTATTACTAACTTAAAATGCTGTTAATACAGAAAAAAAAGTTGAAGAAATAAAATATTTAAAAAAGTGTGTTTTTTTGGTTGGATGAACAAACAACTGCCTAAGATCAGTAGGCTGTTAGCGATCGATCAGTAGCGATTATTTAGTGAGGAACAGAACAGACTTGCTGTCTGTCATGTGAGTCAAAGCAAAGCTATTATTTGCAAAGTGTACTCACTGAATGGTTTTGTTCAGTTCCTCCGCTAACACTGCTAAAACTTTTAGGCAGTTCTGAAACAGTGAAGAAAATCAATGTCATCGTTCACAACTTCTCCTTTTGTTCGTTGAAATTCCAAACACACGTGAGGAAACCCAGCCTGTCTGTGAAGCAGGATTTCAGTCGAGTGACGTGATTTGCTTTAGCATTGGCATTTTGGATCCTAGTTATTATCTTGTACGGTTTTGAATTTACTTTTTATTTGTTTTGTAAAAGATTTCATTTTGGCACTAGTGGCCTTCAATGAACTGCAGATAGACAGGAAATAGGATGGAGGGAGAAGTGGAAGACAAGCGGCAAACGGTCCGGACTGGGACTCAAACCCAGGACAACCTCGTCAAGAACTGTGGCCTCTGCACACGGCGTGCCCTCACTGCCGACTGAGCCACCCAGCACCCCGCAACTTCACAATTTGATTGGATTTAAACAATTTGGATGGAACTTTTACGAGTGGGTTTTTAAACACACTGACTCATTTAGACATTTTTCACATGAAGCAGCTGCTACCAGTAACCCGCCACCACTAGTTTTAAAGACGTGGAAAGAGATGATATCATTTTTCTCCCCCTAAAAGTCACATATCGACACTAACCTCACTTTCAGTCTGCGACAGTTGGCTGGGAATGACACAGCTTTAAGAGATTCAGTCATAAAAATAACTATGTATTTAAGAATTTAAGCCTATGAGAGAAGGTCTGTAAAGAGATCCTGCCCTGCCTTTTGGTAGCTGCAGCTCCACGAATAGATTTACAGGCTTTCATTAAAGTAGCTAGCGGTTATGCAGGGCAGAGGCTCTTGGACAGCCATCTGTGGGTGTGTGTGTGTGTGAGTCGGACTTTATATGGCTATAGGTGTGTGTGTGTGTGTGTGTGTGTGAAGAGCTAGGCCCCAGATTGCTTCCAGAAGCAGAGTTCCACAGCCTGCTGTTTCATTACAGCTACAAAGCAACCGCAATGCTACACAGAGTGCAGAGTTGCATCCCCCCTCCTTCAGCTCTCCTCTGTTTTGTCCAACCTTTCTCTCCCTCCTACTTTTTCTTTCATGGTTAGAGTTTGATCACGAATCAACAGCTGTGTAAATTCACTCTTCTCCATTTTGGGATTTCAGTGGGAAATGGAGCCAGACTGATCCAATTTCAAACAACTTTGAATTCAAACCAGTAGATTTTCCCAGCTGAAACTTCAACTGTAAAGGACAGTCTGTGAAATCTCAACATTTCCTAACTGCTACATTTTCTCCAGTTTTTTCTTCTTCATCTTCTTTTTTTATGCGTAGTATCATCAACTAAATAAAGCCTTATTGATTCAATTTAATTATTTTTTTTATTTGAGTACTTTAGCTGAAAATTTACTTATACTGCTCAAAAAGAATAGTTTGTTTCTGAGTTTGACATTAAATCCGACTAAAGTTTTTTTTCTCTTTTAGTTCAGATTCTAGTGTGAAACTTACATTCACTGAAAGAATTGACTTTTTGTGATTGATTAATTCAACATTTGAGGTAAATGCTTACTTGTGGATGCATTTTAAGACACACCTTAAACACATTGTCTGTGTGTCACTGAAAAAAAAAACTAAAGAAACAGGCCAGACATTTTGAAGACAACTGAGCCCTCCACATTTTAATTTCAATTTCTCGATGCTTGAAGTTTGCTGCAGTACAGTGGAGTCCTGCCTGTTCGTGGTTCAGCATTTCCTATTCATGTATTTTTCAGTGGAAAGTGATTACAAATCATTTGTGAGAAATTCCCCAATTCACTGATATTTTTTTATAGAGCACAACTACAATTTTGAAAGAAAATGTAGCTTGGGAAGCTGAAATACACAGGCACAATCCTACTTGTCACAATTTTGGCTAGGATTACTACGCAGCTAATGCAGCAGCTGAATTTATTTTACCTGTTTGGCTCTACCGCTAGAACAGTAAAACATAGACTTTATCTGTAGTATTACGGCAGATAGGTTCTATGAATCTGTCCCTAGTATGTTAAGGTAGTGCTGAGTCGTTTTCTACTGTGCAGATGAATGCATGTTATGCTATATTTGCTGTTTGAACTATTAAAATAGAAAATTATATGTGTTTCTTTTGAGAGGTTCTCTAGTAATTGTGGCCTGTTGCTCTTCATGGCTGTGGTCCATAACGTCTGTCAATAACCTCTGGGGTCCTGCTGAAGGACAGCTGGTTATTCATCAGATGCCGTGACCAGTCAGATGAACGTGTAATCACGTAGATCCATAGATCCAACAGAACATGTTGTAATCGACCAGTTGCTCTGTTCTTTACTTTGCAAGTAGAAAACAGGCCCTGCACGCTTTCATGATAACAACGTTAGCCGAGTGCATGTGTGTGGGTGTGGGGGTGTGTGGGGGTGTGTGTGCTTGGCTGTTTACGCACCAGACATTCTGAGGCCTGACATTGATTCTGCACACTTCAGATTTCCAGATGTAGTTAATTCAAACCAGTACCTGGCAGGTTTTTAATAAACACACAGACACACACTGCAGGTTCTCGGTGCTGTTTATTGCGAGCTCTTCCTGCGCTGCTTAATTAATACCGTGTGTGTTACCGGATGTGGACGGGTGAATTACTCCACCGCTTGACTCTCTTCAGCTGAACATTCCCTGATGCTTCAACTGAGGCGTTAAGGAATTGGGTAATTTGATTCGCAGATTGGATGACAGGAGTAGAGAAAGATGAGGAAAAGGATGAGGAAGGAGGGAGAAAGAAAAAACGCAGTGAAAGTTGCGTGGGTGTCTCCGGAGAGTTTTTAGTAACAGGGTGAAAGTGAGCTTGAGACAATAACTGCAGGAAACTGAGATTCTGTCGGTCCAAAAGACTGAAGCTCAGATCGATCAGAACCCACTCAGGTCCGCCTAGGCTTGGGTTAAGTGCTTGGCAGCATTTTGTGTGCAGCGCCTACATGAGGCATATTGACACATTATGCAAAGTGACATTGAACAGTCACAGCTGATGGACTATTTATAATTTTAAGTGCCTTGCCTCGAGATATATCAATTATCAATGTTAACGCAGTGGCTAAACTTTAACCTCTTCCAACAAGAAGATGACAGTGAGAGTTTTAAAGGGACAGTATCATGTAAAATCAACTTCTTTCAGCTTTACATCATGTTATAATGTTATTGCTCCATGAAAAACATGTTGCTTTGATACATGCATCTTTAAAGAATCCTTCAATCTGCCGTAGCAACCATTCAGCTGTGCAAAATGCCTGGGTGGGCCTAGCCCCGCCTTCAAGACGCATCTCCTCCTCAGAGCTTCAGTTGTCAAGCTTCTGAGCTTCAGCCTCAGAGAGCAGCCGTCCCCTGGCGACCCCCCCACGCGGCTCCTTCAGACTAGCCAGCAGCAATTAGCAAACAATAAGCTACTTCTCAGTCCGACGCTGGTAAAAACGTTAAAAGGTTAACAGAGGACTTATGCTGTGATGCCTTCCTGAAGGCGGAGTCTCAGAAAGAGCAGGAGTTTTTAAAGAGACAGAGGCCCAATATCAAGGTGGTAATCACAAAGTTAAATTTTGTTTAAGTCATATTTGATATTGCAAATATTTAATATAATATTTGCAAATATGACATGTAATGTTACTAAAAGTAACCTTTCTTGGTTGTTATAAAATGGCACTAATGTGCTTGGAAAACATGTATTATTTTTCTTTATACAGCTATTACCTTCAACTGTATTGAATCTGCATACATAATGTTTAAAATATCCCAAAATGAGAGACCGATTTCTACAGAAATGACTAACAATTAAAAGTATTTAAGATAAAATAGGATCCATCTTGTAAATACTGATCCAAACACAAAAAAAGGGTAAAACGTTCTAGTGGTCGAATACTTTTTGTAGGCATTGTATATTCCAGACTTGTGCAGCACCAATAGGAAGCATCAAAGTTTGTGGCTGTTAGCCAGTCAAAACTCATTTTTACATTTTCTGTCATCTGTTATGGTTTCCTTTTTCCAAAAATTACTCTGAATCCTGCCGGATACATAATTCTTGCCAGAGTATAGAACAGAGCGCTGACAGCTGAACTGACAAGCAGTCTTTAGGAAGCCGTCTCCTTCATTGTTCAGACTCAGAATCTCAAACATAGATACATGCTATCAAATTTTAAGTGCTGGCCTTCATTGCCAGGCTCCATGATAATAGCTAACATCACACACTCATAGCAAGCGCAATGGGATTTGAGAGACAGACGTCACTTTGACAGGAAATATTATGACATATTACTTGAAGGTTTTCAACATCTTTCTACTTGTGACTTGTCTTTCTCTCCATACAGTGATGGACTTCAAATAGTTTGGAAATCAGCTCACAAACCTTCCCTGATGTACAGGCAACAACAGTTGCTTCCCATCGATCTGCTGTCCAAAGTGTGGCATGAGGGCCAAAGGTGGCCCCTGAACTGAGTTTGTGTGGCCTCACTGGCACAGGTGGTTGATGCAGATTGAATTTCTTTCTTTGCAACTAAATCAAAAACCTGATCACTGAAATAAAATCATCCTAAAATGAAAAATGTGAGGTAAACACAAAGTATTTCTCTTTTAATAAAAAAGCTGACTTTCTTATTCGTTTAATTTGAGCATTGGAGGCTTGATTTCTTGTTGAGAAGCTTTTGATGATCTGTTAATGGATACATTTGATCATCAGCACATTGCTGCTACTTGTCGTTCTAAATCCCATGGAGACCACATTTTCCTTAATCCACCACTGTACCGAGGGATTAACTGTAATAAAGCAATGAGAAGATTTAGAGAAACAAAGTCCAACACAAAGAATTATACAAAGACGTAATTAATTCAGGAACAATCTATACCAACATCTGAAATCCTACAGAAGGTAATAAAAGATAATGTGTTTGTAGAATATGATCTATATTTTTAAGTAAAGATAAATCAACTAAAAGCAGAGGGAAATCCTTACCCTGTGTTGGCTTGTCCACTACAGAAGAAACAGCAGATTTTTTTTGGTTTAAACGAGGTCAACCAGACCTTTGGTACAACCCATGTTTAAGGCATCTTGTGTAAACCAATATGAAAAATGAGAGTACAGCAACATAAAACAGATTCTGTAGCCAAAAATCTAATCCATTAAGTAATTTAAGACCCGTATTGGATGCTCATATGATAAGATTCAAAATTTACATCCACTTCCAAAGCTAATTAGCTTCTACCAACATAATGCCACTGACAAATTCAGATTATTTTCAGGACAGTTTCAGTGAAAAATGAAAAGAAGACTGCTGATCCATCATCTGATTATGAAATCTTTGTGAAGTCTTCAATACAAGCTTTCCATCTGCTGCTCCTGTACAGGTCCAGACCCCCGTGTCGCTTCCAAGAACTGATTCTTTGATGGAAGCCTCTTGTTCAGCTGACAAGACCCGTTTTATAGACGTTGACATCGGTTGGCTGATTTTTTACACAGATCTACCTCAGACCTTGGTTAGAGGACTATCTATGGCTTCAGTGGAAACAACTCTCAAATCAAATCAAATTTGATTTGTACAGCACATTTCAGCAGCAAGGCATTTCAAAGTGCTTTACATCATAACAAACACAAAAACACAAAGTTATGAAACATAGAATCAACAATCAAAACATGACATTAAGTCAAGTTCCATCATTAAATTTGTAATTGATTACATTCTAAACAGGTGGGATTTTAGTCGAGATTTAAAGGAATTCAGTGTTTCAGCTGTTTTACAGTTTTCTGGAAGTTTGTTCTAGATTCGTGGTGCATAGATGCTGAATGCTGCTTCTCCTCGTTTGGTTCTGGTTCTGGGGATGCAGAGCAGACCAGAACTAGAAGATCTTAGAGGTCTGGAAGGTTGATACAACAACAACAGATCTTTAATGTATTGTGGTTCTGAGCCATTCAGTGATTTATAAACTAACAACGATATTTTAAAGTTTATTCTTTGAGCTACAGGTGGAGAGACTTTAAGACTGGTGTTATGTGCTCTATCTTCCTGGTTTTAATGAGAACACGAGCAGCAGCATCTGGATCAGCTGCAGCTGGAGGATTGATTTGTTGGACAGACCTGTGAAGATGCTTTAGCAATAACCAATGCGACTAAAGATAAAAGCATGGATGAGTTTCTCTAGATCTTGTTGAGACATTAAACCTCTAATCCTGGAGATGTTTTTCAGGTGCTAGAACGCTGACTTTGTGACTGTCTTTATGTGACTCTGAAGGTTCAGGTCAGAGTCCATCATTACTCCGAGGTTTCGGACCTGATCGCTGGTTTTTAGTTGTAATAGCTAAAGCTGTGCATTGACTCTAGATCTATAACTCTAGATCTATATCTCTAGATCATTCCTCTTTAGGTCAAAAAGTAATAACTTCAGTTTTGTTTCTGTTCAGTTGGAGAAAGTTTTGGCACATCCACACATTTATCTGTTCTAAGCATTTATTCAGTGATTGGATGGGTTCAGTCACCTGGTGACATCATAATGTAGAGTTGAGTATCATCTGTGTAGTAGTTAATCTTATATCCCGTTATAACCTGAGTTAGTGGGAGCATATAAATATTGAATAAAAGGGGTCCTAGGATTAAACCTTGGGGTACCCCACATGTGACCTTTGACCTATTTGATGGTAAGTTTCCAATTGAAACATAGAAATCCCTGTTCTTTATGTAAGATTCAAATCAGTGAATCTTACTGGTCTGAAAAGAAGCTGGAAAACGTATTGCAGGCGGCTTTAGATTGAAATTCAGGTGGTAACAGGGAGGTTTGTGAGCCTATCAACTGTCTCAAGACAAATACAGTGGGTCCACGGTATTCACAAGGTTTAGGAACCATGAAGAGCTAATATGCAAGAATACTTGAGACATCCTCTTATACTTGCCTATTTTTTATTACCCAGAGAACATGCTCTCAGTTGATTTCTACCTCCATTGTCCATAAGTAGCAGAGGAGTTGATAAAGATGATGCTAGTCAAGGCCACTTCTTGATATCATCCTACCAATCTTTAAAAGATGGAGGTGTCGATATGAATATATTATCATGCTGAACGTGTTTAAGCAGATATTCCTAGAGGTTTTCTTTCATATTAAACACTGTTTGTCTCTAAGAAAGTGGTCTGAGAAATCCAGTTTACACAAAGCATCATGGGTTACAGCAATAAGATGGACACTGAAGATTATTAGAGAATAATGCTTTTAAAAAGGTTGGTAGCTTTAAGAAAAGATGTTTTTTGTACATATTCGTTACAGTATTATTATATGAGACAGATAATGTGCGGGGGGAAAAATTGAGCCTCCTTTCTGTGGTCCTACTGCCACCTGCAGAAGTGTTAATTTATTTAATATTAATTTATCAACATAACTTAGATTTTAAAAGACTATTAGAGTAGGTTAGTGTTAAAGCAGATATAGGTTAGTACAGTGAACCCTCGCTATATCGCGGTTCACCTTTCACGTCTCGCTGCTTCACGGATTTGCATGGTGCATTGTGTTCTGCATTGTGATTGGCTAAACAGTCTCTCCGCTTCTTCTCTACCTGTGTGTCAATAACATTGCGGTTTAATATGTACACGTACGTAAAACTGTCATGAATGGGTGTGGTGGTAAGGTGGAGGTGAGGCAGATATTTAATGATGGTTGACCAGGATTACAGTCCACAACCGTGGCAGCACTGCAAAGCGGAAACACAGAGGCTTACACAGGTAGCGCACAGCAAACGAGTGGCGAAGGCAACAAACTGGCGAACATAGACGAACCTAGACGTAGGACCCGACAGAGAACAAAGACAACGGAGGGACTAAATACACAGAGGGTAATCAAGGAACGAGACACACCTGGGATCAATCAAGGGGAGGACAGGACAACACGGAGAGCACAGAGACACAGAACTCGAAATAAATACACAGAAAACTCGAAAATAA